>CALNHX010009292.1:0-51360 GCA_940337035.1 Agriotes lineatus | reverse complement strand
TATACTGATGCCAGTCGAGATGGATTTACGGGCAGCGGCGCGTTCGCGCGTTGACAAGATGGGAGGGGGGGGGGGGCAAGGGGCGCAACTTCCCCCTCAAAATATATCTGGGGCGGGGACAAATTACGAAATTTTAAAAAAAATTCTACATGGAGTTTTCACATTAATTTATACGAGATGATAAAATTCGTTGTTCTATTGTAGGTGGTGCAGAATAAAACACAAATAATTTATTAGACACGTCTTTATTTTTAGGTCTACAGGTGAGAATATAGAAACGCAAATGCCGAAATTCTAGGGAAACCATTAACAAAACAAGCATTATCATTAGCACAGAATAATACAGAATGGCCTGTCAGCTTAAAATTTAGCTAGTTTTTTGTTTGCGCATGCGCGAGTTCTGGTGGTGTGCAGTCAGCTGTTTTCCATATTTTACACGTGTACTTGTGGAGGTCAATGACCCCTTATAAGAAGGTTATGTTTTTTGTGCAAGTGGTTTTAAAATATTAATTTAATATGAGTGTCCAGAAAAGATCTTTTGATGGCACATGGTGTGCTGTGCATTTCCATATAAATTACATGGACTTTAAACGTACGGATTATTTCTGTTCAGTTTCCAATTTAGGCGCATAATTTTGAATTTACCGCCTCTGCACACCACTAGGATCTTGGCGGACAATTTCAAGGTCACAAAAATTGAGTATGCTGACATCAAAAGCGCCGACACAGAGAGGCCATTCTGATTTAGGGTATTATTCTGTGTCATTAGGCTCTATTGTGTTGGTATATAAACTTCTGGTTATTATTTTTATTGTTCATTGAAATGTTAAACAGTGTTTAACATGATCGCGTCCTCGACTGTTACGATACATTTAACACGCGAATGGACAATTTCCTCCGTGGCGGAAGCGGCAATCTTTTTAATTTCATCCGGGATAACAAGAATAGATATTTATGTATTTAGTGTGTAAAGAGAGCCATTTTGGTATGAGGATGCGAGTTTCGTGCCGAGCGGTAGCGAGGCGCGAAAATGCAACCGAATACCAAAATGGCTCTTTACACTCGAAATACATACAAAATTTTTTCTAGGGTCCTAAATAACTAACAAAATTGTTAAATAATTGAAATTTCGATACACACCATTTGATGAAGTCGTTGTACCGCCGTTCATAAAGGCCGCGCGATTTGGCCGGCAATAACACTCGTTGGTTGCTATCTGGGTCACTTCAAATACTTCAGGCGGGGTGCAATTACCTTCAGATTCCATCTTCAACTTCACAAAAACTCACAAACTCAATAAATCTGTTTCGTGATGATGGACGCACCGTGATGCAATTGTCAATAATTTTAGCCAGTTCCAGAAAAATTACGAATTAAATTAATAATCAGGTTAGCCATGGCGATGCGTAAAGTAAAATGAAGTGACGCGATTATTTCATTAAGACATTGTTTACGTGGTTGCGATGCTAAAATGGTTACTAGGGAAAAAATGTGTGAATCGCTAACTTTTCGCATTGACAGTGAGCGCTTAATAGTCAGTTTTAAAGGTGACCGTAGAAAAACTCGTTTTGCGTTTCCATTTTAAGATTTTCATTTTGTTTACAACAGGCACTATAGCAACATCACACATATTCATGATAATCCGATTTCGATTTAGCGGTTTTTAGTAATTATTATTCATTCAAAATTATTGCCTTAATGAACAATAAACTAATGAACGCATTTCGAGGGGTAACCGTCTTAACATTTTTCACATAAATTACTACTCTTGCTTCGCTACGCTCGCTCGAGTGGTAAAAATATGCTCGAATGTTAAGACTGGGTTACCCCTCTAAATACGTTAATTATATTGCGGTGAGGTTAGGTTTCATGTCGACAGACATTTCATTATGTATTTTAAAATGCAGCTTTGGCTATTATAAACTTGAAATGTAATTTTATAATTTGGTTTTAACTAGTTAGGGAGGTATTATACTAAAGACAATTGTAGATTATATAGCCTGCCTATTATAGTTATTTATATATCAAATACATAATGTAGGACTTTATTGGACGAATCTATTTTATGGCAGAGCGATCGTACCGTTGCCATAAAAAGAACAAGTCAAGTAAGGTCTGATTATGTATGAACTGCACACAAAGCTTTACGTTCGACTACACTGCAGCAGATTTCCTTTTATCTACAATAACATTTATATTAGACACATTAGAATATCCAATTATTACTATATTGAAACATTTGATTCGAATAGTGTATTCTTCTAGGTTAATTGCGTTATTAATATTAAGAAAACTACTTCTTATGGTAAGGTATTAAAGATGAATTCCTTTTTATTAGTTGGAAAGTTTTCAGTTATTTTAATCTCCTTTCCTGATTTAAATAAAATTACATTTATTTTAATAATAACTGTTGACAGGCGGCCGTTTTACTTTACCCTATAGACTAAAGTGGCCCTTTATGAACGCTAAATAATACTTATAATAAAGTATTTATGGAACAGTCGAACATAAAGCTTAGTTATGTTAAAACACTCAAAAAAATTGTTGCCCCTTCCTCCCATAATTGCAGTAATTCCTGCGCTGCCGTTTACGGGAATTCTTCAAAAATTTGAAAATAAAGAAATAGTATATTATGATACAAGTGTGTAAGTACGCCTTTAAAGCACGTGCGACGAGTTTTAGAGCACGACGCGCTAGCGGAGTGCTTTTAACGTCGCTAGTGTATCACACGCTATTTTTCTACCATCGTAACAGAAATATAAAAACTTAGTTGGGTGACACCTTTTCCGTCATAATGTGGTAGATATTCTAGGTTATGTTGACATTAAAATTAACGGCAAAGCGTGTTTTAATAAATTATTAAAACACACCTCCAACGGCAACGTGCGAATAAGACGTATTTTGGGCGCTAATATTAAGAGTGCTACAAACGTCGCTTTTGACACTAGAAACAGTGCAAAAAATTGTCCTTTTGACACGATCGTAGAAAAAATCTATTAAAAAAGTTATCACTCCTTCGAATTGGAGCAGTTTGCAACGTTAAAACCTTTTAAGTATTATTTGGTAGGCTACCAGTTTACCATTGTTACGGATTGTAACGCTCTAGATTGGGGAAACACGTCGTAATTTTGGTACAATGTTTAAAGAGCATATAGCTCATTTTAGATTCAACTGATGCGAAAAATCAAGTATTGCCAGTAGTGTACCTAGGCGGGTTCTGGACCAAACATGTCAACTGCGCAGGTTGGCGCGAGGGTTTTTATGCAGGTTTTTGGGGGGAAATTCAAATTCTGCGCATCATTTTGGCGTTAATTCTGCGCAGGTTTTTGGCGGGAAATTCATTTTCGGCTCAGGTTTTGACGGTAAATTTAAATTCTCAGGTTTTTGGCAGAAAATTTAAATTCTGAGCAGGGTTTTGGCGATAAGTTCAAATTATGCTCAGGTTTTTTGTAGGAAATTCAAATTCTGCGCAGGTTTTGACGGTAAATTCAAATTCTCCGCAGGACAAATGAACCAATTTAGATTTGGCAGCTGTTAATAGAAACTATATTTGCGCGTCGCCAGATGCCCGACCTGTCCAGACTTGTTTAAACAGATGTGGACGTCTGGCCGGTTGTTATTGTCTAGGGATTTGCCGAATGCAGCTAAAAATAGTTGTATGAAATTATTGTTTGAGAAATTATACGATTGCTAAAAATAAACCGAATGTTATTGTCTTGACATTTCAGAATGAAGCTAAAAATAATTGTATGCAGTCATTGTTTGAGAAATGTGCGAGGTTGCTAAAAATAAACCGGATGTTATTGTCTGGGGTTCAAACCTGTCCAGACTTGTTTAAACGAATGTGATTGTTTGAAAAAAGTAACTTAATGCTTAACGCTAATGTAATATTTGGCGCATATTTTATAATACCTAGTAGTGGCGAGATAGATTTAAAAATGTTTGCTACTAAAAATTAAAAAATTGATTCTGATACTAATTTAAAACAATGGTATGAGAATTATGTGGAAAATAAGATGTTGACAAAATTAGAAGATTTTCAAGAACGTGATTCAGGTTGGAGTTTGCTCGACATATTGCATTTAAAAGTAAATTTAAATAATTACACACCATTAACAGTAGGTAGCTATATTGAGTTACCTCAAGATATGAAAAATAAAAAGGCTGTGATTAAGGTAAAAAATGATAATGAATATTGTTTTTTTGGTCAGTAGTGTCAGCATTACATCCTGAAGATGAGCATTCTGATAGAATATATTCCTATCCGCATTTCAGTTTTAAGGTACTCGGGGCTAGAATTTCCAATGAAATTAAAAGATATATCAAAATTTGAAACAATGAATGATTTATCTATAAATGTTTATATGCTAGAAAGAAAAAACAAATTTAGTAAAAATGCAGTACTACCCATATATATTAGTAAAAATACTCAAATTAATAAAAATGCTATACATTTATTAATGATATCCAACGGTGTGGGACAGTTTCATTTCTGTTGGATAAAAAACTTATCTAGATTGGTTACAAATCAGATACATAAGAAAAAATCTTAAATTTTAATATGCGATATTTGTTTAAATCCTTTTGTAACTAAAGAATCACATTTAAATCATATTAGAAATTGTAATAGTGTAAATGAAACTAAAATTAGAATGCCTGAAGAAGATAAAACAATAGAATTTAAAGACTAGAAATATCAGGAAAAAGTACCATTTTCAATCTACGCAGACGTGGAGTGTATTTTAGAGAAAGGAAAGAATATTGTTTCCGAAAATGCTGAGAATAATCAAAAACACGTTTCTTTTAGTATAGTATATTATTTAAAATGTTCATATGCTGATAGTTTATCTCATCTCGATTTAATATATATCGTGGTGCCGACTGTATGGAATGGTTTGCAAAAGAATTACAATCTAAGCATATCAAGTAAATAGTATACTAATAAATACTCAACCTATGAATATCTCCAACGAATCGTTTCAAAAATCGGTATGCTGCTACATTTGTAAAAAACTTTTCCCCGATAGAGACGTGCGTGTACG
Source organism: Agriotes lineatus (assembly GCA_940337035.1). Lineage (NCBI taxonomy): Eukaryota > Metazoa > Arthropoda > Insecta > Coleoptera > Elateridae > Agriotes > Agriotes lineatus. The sequence goes on along the minus strand of CALNHX010009292.1, from coordinate 46,318 downwards.
TAATCACAATCATCAGACAGGTGAGTATAGAGGTAGTGCCCATCAACATTGTAATCTTAACTATAAAGATGCACATTATATTTCCGTTCTCTTTCATAATCTCAGCGGTTATGATTCATATTTTATTATAAAACCATTGGCAAAACTGATTATGGGAAATATTAAATTGTTGCCTATAAAAAAGGACAAATATATATCATTTACAAAGCATGTGGATGGTACAAATATTGATTTTAGATTTTTAGACTCGTTTCGATTTATGGCTAGCAGTTTATAACAATTGTCTTTAAAGTTACCAAACAATTTAAAAACTATTTCGCGTAAATTTTGCAAGTGCGAAGAATTTTAATTATTACTACGTAAGGGTATCTTTCCCTACGACTATCTAGACAATTTTGAAAAGTTGAATAGTAAAACTCTTTCCGATAAAACGCAATTTTTTAGTCAGCTGCATGGAACAGCTATTTCAGACGAAAATTATAAACATGCACTGCGCGTTTGAAACACTCTAGGTCAGTATGCGGATATGTATCTTACTGTTGACGTTCTGCTCTTAGCCTATGTGTTTGAGAATTTCAGAGAAAATTATATGAAAACATATGGATTAAATGCTCTGCATTTTTGCACCGCACCAGGATTGGCATTTCAAGCAATGTTAAAACCTACTAAAGTTAAACGTGAGTTGCTGATAGATGTAGATCAACTGTTATTCATGGGTGAAAAATATGTAGAAACCGATCCTGAATCATATCATGTAGTTAGATATTAATAACATGTACGCAGCCGGGATGTCTGGATATCTAACGTATAGAGGGTTTGAATGGGTAAATGATTTAGATATCCATGGAGGACATGATGCGACGACTCATAAAGCAGGAGATGAGGGATAAGGGACCCCGTTGCTGGAGCTGCGGAGAGATGGGTCGTCTTAGGCTCGCTGTCCGAAAAAAGGAGCCCGAGCGTCTGACGAGCCGTCGGAAAACTAATACGGGTCGACAAGAAGGGGCGAGAGTCGACTCATGATTGCCATGCCCCGGAGATTCCCATCCATGTGTCTTCCGTGCAACGCCAGCCTGATAGCCTATTCATTGATGGGAGAATAAATGGAAGAGTTTGGTCTCTGCTGTTGGATACTGAAACGACGAAGTCCATCGCCAGGTCTGATGTAATACGGGACGAGGGTCAGCTGCTGCCCACCAGGACACGCCTTCGCACTGCCACGGGGGGCGCCACATGGGGAAATTGATTTGACATTGAAGATTGGGAATCAAACTCTTAAACATCGGGTCCTGATTGCTGACATTGCGGACGAGTTCATCCTGGGAATGGATGTTAGGAATAAGTGTGGGTTCACTTTAGACCTGGGACGCGGCGTGTTGCGCGTGGGTGGGGAGGAGCTTTTCCTACACCTAAGAGAAGAGATCGCAGTACGAGTGGTATTGGCGGAAGATGTTACTCTACCGGGACGAATCGAGAGGGTCGTGGATGCATACCTGGATGGCGATCTACGGGGCAACGTAGTGCGCATGATTGAACCCGATTACGAAAAGGAGCTCACTCATAGTATCCTGGTTGGGAAGACGTTGGTAAAGACTGGGCTTAAGGTCCCAGTAAGGATGATGAACGTCAACAGGGAACCGGCAACCGCCAGGAGAAACACAATCCTGGGAAGGGGCACACCGGTCTCCGCCGTTGTCAGAACGATTACTAATAACAGCGGCAGCAAAGCGAAGGGCTGCCCATTGGCATTAATTAACACCGTGATGTCTACTTGCAAGGACATGAGCCAACAAGAACGGAAGAAGTTCGAAGATCTGGTGGCCCAGTACCAAGACATCTTCGAGTGCGGAGATCATCCCAGCTGCCGTACCGACGTAGTTAATCATAAAATCAATACTGGGGATGCTCAACCGATACGCCAACATCCAAGAAGATTGCCCCTCGTCAAACGAGAAGAAGCTGAGAAGATTGTCCAGGACATGCGAAACCGAGGGATCATCGAACCGTCCAGCAGCCCGTGGGCCTCCCCTGTGATTCTTGTCAAGATGAAGGATGGCTTAACGAGGTTCTGTGTTGACTACCGGCAGCTGAATCATGTGACCAAGAAAGACAGCTACCCTCCGCCACGAATCGATGATACCCTGGACACGCTCTCCGGTTCTCAATGGTTCTCGACCTTAGACTTGAAGAGCGGTTATTGGCAAGTCGGTATGGAACCTGCGGACAGGGAGAAGACTGCATTTACCATCGGAACTGGGCTCTGGCAGTTCTCCGTCATGCCCTTCGGTTTGTGCAATACCTCCGCCACGTTTGAGAGGCTGATGGACACCGTCCTGAAGGGTCTATCTTGGCAGACCTGCCTGATATACTTGGACGAGCATCTGAAAAACCTGGAGGAAGTGGTCGGCAGACTGTGAGGTGCCAACCTGCGATTAAGTCCAAAGAAGTGCCACATCTTCCAGAAGGAGGTACAGTATTTGGGGCACGTCGTATCTCGCCAGGGAGTAGCAGTAGACCCGAGTAAGGTAAAGACAGTGCAGGATTGGCCGATCCCGAACGATAAGCATGAACTGCGAAGCTTCTTGGGCCTCTGTACTTACTACCGACGGTTTGTGCTGGGCTTTGCAAACATTGAAAATCCGTTAACCCGTCTGACGGAAGAGGGACGACAGTTCGAATGAAGTGCTGAGTGCGCGGAGGCCTTCGAGACGCTCAAGACTGCCTTAACCAGTTTACCTGTGCTTTGCTATCCACCTCAGGAAGGCCAGTTTATCCTCGATACTGACGCTAGCAATGTCGGAATAGGTGGTGTTCTGTCCCAGGTCCAAGATGGACAAGATAAAGTACTGGCATATTTCCGCAAGGTCCTGTCCAAACCAGATCGGAATTATTGCGTAACCAGGAGGGAGCTTCTGGCAGTCGTCAAGTCCGTGGAGCATTTTTATAAATATCTGTATGGCAGAATCTTGGAAGATGAGGACGGTAGAGCAACGAGATCACAATTGATGGTTCCAAGGAGTAGAGTGGCCGAGGTTCTGTGCCACCTGCATGATGGCTCGTCTGGGGGACACTTCGGATTGCAGAAGACGTTGCAGAAGGTCCGAGACCGGTTCTACTGAGCGAGCTGCAAAGATGATGTCCGAGAGTGGTGCCGGAGGTGCAAAGCCTGAGCTCCAGGAAACGGACCAGTTGGTAGACGTAGAGCTCCGATGCGGTAGTACAACGTCGATAGTCCGTTCGAGAGGATAGCCATCGACATCGCTGGACCATTCCCCGAAACCGAATCGGGAAATAAATATATCCTGGTGTGCATGGACTACTTCACCAAGTGGCCCAAAGCGTACGCCCTTCCGAATCAAGAGGCCGGACCGTCGATGATGTTCTGGTGAAGGAGTGTTTCAGCCGTTTTATAGTACCCCTGGAGTTACATTCCGACCAGGTCCGGAATTTCGAGTCTGGACTGTTCCAGAACGTTTGCAAGCTACTGGGGATACACAAGACCCGGACCACTGCCCTCCATCCTCAATCGGACGGCATAGTGGAAAGGATGAACCGAATCATTGGAAAGCAGCTGTCCAAGGTGGTTTCCGAGCATCAGCGTGACTGGGACCAGTACATTTACCTGTTCCTGATGGCCTACCGATCGGCAGTACAAGAGACAACTAATCACACCCCGGCCGCGGTACTCTTTGGGCGCGAGCTGCGATTGCCATGTGACCTCAAATTTGGAAGAAATCCTGGCGAAGAAACGCCGAAACATTCAGGGTGCCAGCGACCGAATGAAGGACCGATATGATGCCCGCGCTGAGGTCGGTGGTTTCCAGCCTGGCGATTTGGTATGGCTTCATAACCCCCAGAGGCGTCGTGCTCTCTCCCCCAAGCTCCAAAGGAACTGGGAAGGCCCCTACACTGTAGTTGCTCGACTGAATGACGTGGTGTACGGAATCCAGAAACTTCCTCGAGGAAAGTGCAGGGTGGTGCACTTCAATCGGTTGGCACCATATTCCGGAACCAATGAGGAGGTGGAGGCTGTCACGGAGCAACCTCTGAGACAACTAGAGACCGGAGGTACCTCCTTCCAGGAATTTATAGCCGCTTATGGGGGTACGAAGACTGCGCGATTTGGGGTCACTGCAGAGGTGCAGCGTGACCTGTTCGACACGCTGCGGCGGTATTCCCTGGCACACTGCGTCGCCCAGGACCTCCGGATGTCTAGGGGGATTGCCGCTGCCTTCCGGGAGAAGTTTGGCCGGTTAGACCAGCTGCGAGAGCAGGCACCTCAAATTGGCAGAACTTTGCAGCCGAAGGAAGGCAATAGCTCCATTTATTACCTGGTGACGAAAAGGAGCTCTGGTCTGCTCTTTTGGACCTTAAGGAGCAGATGGTGAAGAACGGTGAAACCCGGCTAGCGGTGCCGAAATTTGGATGCGGCCTGGATTCGTTGGACTGGAGGGTTGTACGCAGCATGCTGGAAGTAGTCTTCGACCAGACCGGCATCCAGATCAAGGTCTGGTCAGCCAGTCCGTGTGCAAAAAGGGCACGGCCTACAAATACCGCAATCGAACCCCCACAAGAGCGAGAGGACAGGCACCCGATGCAACTCGTTCTGGGACAGAACGACCTAAGGCGGGGGCAGTGTAACGACCTTGGAGCTGGGTCGTTGCAGACATATGAGTCAGCGTCCCGATCATTCGAGAACGACCTTGCGCGCGATGCGTCAGCTTTTCCAGAAAGATCGAGCGAGGCCGCAAAGTTTCCGGAATGACTCATTCGTTGAGATATAAATAATCGCAAGCGGAAATAACAAGACAGTCTCGAATTCAGCTTTGAAGTATGCGGAAGCTGCCAAATAACTAACGCGCGTATAAATAAATCTAGCCATATAAATCATTCATGTTAAGTTGTGTGTAAATAAATAAAGTGTTTTTGTTGTTAGAAATAGTTCCTGTTAATTTATAAATAATTTGTGTTCCGCGTTAATAGTTCTTGTGTTGTTGTAAATAGTTTAAGATAAATTGCTGTAAATAAATACTTAAAACAAGAAGCGGCGTGTAATTTTTAATAGCCCAGAACATAAATCGTAACAATATAAAAGTTGTAGAGCGTTAAATTCTGAGTAAAATTAGTACTAATATGATATATTTTGTTCCAGCTATATCTGTACGGGCTTTTCTCAAAGTAGAAATATTTTGTCAGCTTACCAAAATAATTTGTTTTTGCAAAAAAAATGCAGAAATGGGGTAAGAATGCTTTGTGACACAAGAAATATTACTAAAATGAGAATCAAATAGGTTTATTAGTAACAATAATAAATTCATAAATGTGATAATTTTTCTAATTGCCTAAAATTTTTAAGTCCTTTGTTGTCAAAGAAAGCTTTTCTTCCTCTAAAATTCCATTCTCTTATAATGGATTATATGTGACATAAAATTCCGTTAAAAGAAATCAACTATTAATAAAGCTTTGTTTTATTGTTTCAAATTAAAAGAAATTTTTTTTTACAAAATCATAATAAAATAAAAATAACGGGTTGAAAAAATGCGCGCTATCTCACAATTGTTTTCTCCTGTAAAAATGATTGTACATTGAAAGGTTAAAAATAAAATGTCTAAAGGAAAATACATATTTAGTGGGAGAGATGATTGTAGTTTCATTTGATTCTAATTAAGGGGCATATTTTTTTGTTAGGCCACCTGCTTCTATGTGCAGCGAATCAGAACCTTTTCTCCCACTCTCCTTCCTCCTCTTTGTTTGCCCTCTCTTGTTGCCTCTTTTCCCACGATGAGTTGAGGGAATACTTTGAATTTTGAGTTGGTACCCTATTCGTTGCCACTTTTTAATGAAACTGGTATTAGGAAGTCTCCTAAGTCAGTGTTTTATGATTTGTTCGCTCCAATAACTGACAGTGTCAACCTTCTTGGTGCAGCCTATATTATTGATGGAGGATTCCTCCTGCATCGTGTTATTTGGAAGAATGGTGAAACGTTTGAAGCAATTATCAACAAATAATGGCTTTAAGAATTATTAGCTTTTTTAAATGTTTTAACCCCCTGTATAATCACTACCAATTTTTTTCTGGATAGTTACTTTAATTTAGAAGCTATTCACTCTCTCACAAAATTTTATTTGGGTAAACGGTTTAGCCACAAAAAAATATTTGCTAAATCCCTACAAGCCTAGTGTGAAGTTACAATAATTATAGATTTAGGCTTGTAGGGATTTAGAAAATATTTTTGTGGATAAACCGTTTACCCAACTAAAATCATATTTTTAAATACTCGCCCTCAATGGCAAGTGTTTGCCCTTAATGGCAAGTGTTCGCCCTCAATGGCAAGTGTTCACCCTCAATGGCAAAAGTTCGCCCTCAGTGGAAAAAGTTCGCCCTCAATGTCAAATATTTACTCTCAAGAGCAAATATTCATTCTCAAGAACAATTGTTTACCCTCATGAGCAAATGATCGCTCTCAATAGCGAAAACTTGACATGGAGTTGAGTGTAATTAATAGGTACTAAGTACCTGCTGTTTTAGCTGATTGTACTTAATGGTCAGTAGCGTTAAACTTGTAAGTAAGGTTTTGACAAATTATTTGTTGTTTTGCTAAACTTAAATATGAATCGTAATTTTATGAAATAAAGTAAAAACATAATTTATTAATAACTTTAGTAAGTAATCTTATAATATACTAGTGAGTCACCCGAACTACGTTTCGGTTCGCAAAATTGAGAGAGATTCATCAATATAAATTTAAAAAAAAAAAGGATGCATCGGCGGGATCGAACCCGGGGCCACCCGCGTGATAGGCCAGCACCCTACCCCACGACCACCTCTCTTGTTTGAATAATGCGCGCACCCGAGCTAATAGAGCACGGCGTAAGGCGCTCCGCCCTGCTGCCTAGAGGTGTTAATTAAATTAAAACTTGTTCGCACTTTTTTTGAAAATAAAAACCGGCCTACGATCTAAATCTAAAAATTAGCAAACTTTTAAGCCATCGTACAACTTAATCGGTCCAGTATCTTCGGAGGAGATAGCGAACAAACATAGACGCAAACATGCAAACACGCAAACACGCATACAAAGAGAGCACCGATTTTATGTTATAGATGCAACCACATTAATCAAAATGTACTTCAATCATTCAAATGTTAAAGTAAAAGTAAAAATCTGGTGTGATACACTCACACAACTTCCTTTTACAGTGATCTTATAATTAGTCAAAAATTTCATTTTAATTTTTAAGCATTTTCAAAAATTATAAATTATACAAAAACGGTACAAAATAGAGGGTTAGTTGAAGAGACAAATTTTCTCTAGAATTTTAAGGTGAATTCAAAAATGTAATAATATACCGGGTGTTTTATTTAAAATAGGAGTTAATAAAAAAAATAGAAAAAATACAAAAGAAACCCACTTTAGAAGTATTCAACTGGAAAATCACCTATCTCACATCAATACACATTAAAAATGTAAGAAAAATGTAAAGTTAAAAAAAAATCGTTAGATCCGTTTTTGAAAAAATCGAAAAAGACTGAAAAATCACAAGAGTAAACACCTACTTCCGGTTATGCGATTTTCTTCAAAGCTTGCTGTCTCATCTACATAGTACACAAAACTTATATATGAAGTTTCAACGCCATACCTCTTTTCGTTTTTGAGATATTCTGTTCACAGACAGACAGACAGACACACAGACACACACACACACACAGACACACACACAGACAGACAGACCAATGAAAAAAAAATATGTTTTTTGGGATCAGAGGACTCTAAAACGTGAAGATCCGTTGAAAACTCAATTTCGAATTTTTGGGGTGAATCCAATACTTCCTTTATAGTAAAAGGAAGTAAAAAACAAAAACTTAAAATTCAAATTGAAAATGGGGCCAACATAAAATGCAAAAATTACTAACACCCTACTAGCGATTTTCATAGTAACCAACTGATAGTGACTTTTATGTCACGGAAGTTTCCTGAATGGATTATATACGCCGCTAATGTATCCGGAATCGAATGATGATTCATCTATAAAACTGTTTGTGGCTTTGTTATCAGTGTGCTATTTAATAGGATTATTCAGGTGTCATTATTCATTCTTATTCATTCTTATTACATTTTGCGAACTTTAAACACGTATAGTAATTTTAGTAGAAATATACCTTATTTTTGCGACAAACTCGTGTAGTGTGTAGTTTTTTTAGTGCATTTACGCTTACGGATTTCACTGTCAAGAGTCGCCCAACAGTAATAGTATTATAAAGAAGAAGGGGGCTCAAACCGCTCATAGAGAAGGAACCTTGCAAATACTTATTTATATTTCCTTGACGTTAAACCACGTGAAATAATTATGGTATCGCATACCTTCAGGTGGTAATCGGCCTTAAGATTGTTGGCGAGTCAATATATAACGGGCAGATGCAGTAACACCCAGCTAGAAACACGGGATGAGCACAGCGTAAAAGGGGCGATGTCCTTTTTGAAGCCTCCATGCTACGTCTTCAGTCTTGGATTGCTACGGGAAGACTGGCCATTTTCAGAGAACAGAACTGGAAGGATTGCACGAAGTGCCAAATTGAAATTTTAAAATACACAAAAAATATTAAAAATGGAAATAGGCAACCTATTCCACACACAGCCGCTTGTGTAATCTAATTTTTAAGTACAACATCACTAGTTTGAAAGAAAGGACCTTGGAAAGCTACCAAAAATGGCAATTTGCGAGGCTTTAAATAGTATATTGTATGTTAAGAACTGAAAGTACATTCTTGCCACTTGTGCATGAATATGGCTGTGCCTTAACCAGCAATCATGCAAAAGCGACAGGAGCACTTTTTTGTCGACCACTGAACATATTATTAAAGAGAAAATAATATTATTTAATTTTATTAAAAATGTCAATTGACAATAAATTTTAAAATACTGGCGTACCTATGTGAGGCAATTATTTTAAACAAATGATAAGCGTTGTCAAATGACAGAAAACATTACTTTCAAAGTCAGTCATCAAAAAATATCTTGCAAAATCATTACATATTTTAACGAGAACATACTCAGTTATAATAATCAAACAACGATGACAAATGAGCATGTTGTTTGTTTATATAATTCTACGGTATTACTGATTTGTTTAAAAATAATAGTTTTAATTTATTGGACATTCTACTTCTAGAAAATGGGTAATTTTAAATGATAGTATGTAAAGCTGTAGTATTTTTCCCTCTATATATAAAAGTTATGTACATTTTAACTAGTCAATATTTTAACATTCAAGGTTTAACGTTGAAAGCCCTATGTTGCAGCACGAAATTCACCACCTAGTATAAGATATTAAAAAGAAAGCATCTTAGTCTAAGTAAGTTGTAATAATAGGTAATTTAGATGTATGTTCGTTATAACCGAAGTAGGTACTCATTCGATGTATATCATATCTTTAGTCCTCATGTCTACAGCAGCGGTATCTAAGGTACCTGGTACTCTACAAGCCTAGACCTTGTCCGTAGCAAACAACCTAACCTCAAGAAACAATTGATTTAAAAGCAGAGCAACTTGATTCCATTTTGTATTTTCCAGTTCACAATCAATAACTAAAGAATATAATTAATATGGAGCAGGTGTAAGAAAGGATCATTTGTATCATTATTATAATAGATTTTCTGTAACAATTCCTATTTGAATGAAACTCAATTAGCTGTATAGTATGGGTCAATAACACTTTAAAAATGAATGCTTTGGTTGCTATAGCAACGGCGCATGTAAACAAACTTTCCAAAATGACTTTACAACTAAATTATCCTCAAAAATGACAAATTAACACGTTTGCTAAACTGACTAACAAAAACGGAAAATTTCTCGAGTTTCACATAATTTACGGTAATTGGCTTTCAGCACTCACGCCCAGCTCTGTTTACTAACTTGTCGATCAACTCCAGGTGCCTTAATTATTAATCCAAGCATGTCAACGAGGGAGGAATGTGACGTTAAGAACGAAACCTATAATTCACACAGTTCTCTGAATGTGCCGTCACATGGATCATTACCAAAATGGCTGGGGAATATATCCGAGTGAGTGTATGGGCTTTTATAATTGCCGTCAGCATGGATTAGCGTGTTTCTTTTTACAGTAATGTACAAAGCAACAATCCACCCAACAGAGATATTCGAACAAACAAGCTGTACCACCTAGTAGATCTGAACACTTTGAAGGACGGCTCGGACATTCCTACTAAGCTTACCAGCAGCTCCATAACCCTTGAGAAACGGAACTCGTAAGCGTTAATTGCCAGTAGCCTAAAGAGCGTCAACAAGTATTCCTTGCAGGAGACCATCGCAGGCCCAAGTTAAGTTTGGACGGAGATCGTTGGCAGCTCAGGTATATGCCCGGCACGTCCCAAAACATATAATGCTGTCGAAATCGGACTACTTGGTCCCACAGCTGGAAGGGAAAATCGACTTTGCGTCGCTGCAACAGGATATCAAGCAGGCTGACCTGGAGAAGTCTTGGAAGAGCCTAAACGACTTTCAGCAAACTCACAAGGGAAGACTGGACAGTGCCAAAAATGATTTGTCTTATAGTACTCGCTTCGGTAGGTAACTTGAAAACTCTCAGCACCAGCTTGGTCAGTTGTAATTCTTTCTTTTTTTAAATAAATGTTTCTTTAATTAGATTTTTATTTTTGGTATTAAGAAATTTAAAGTTACTTTGCACCGTTATTGTTTTAACCTTATCGAAATTGAATGTCTATAGCTTCAAAAAGTAGTAGGTGCAAGGGCTGTTCTGTTAACTGTTAGCTAGAGGCCTTTGATGTCAGTAAAAACCAAATTATGTGCGTAGATTGAAAGCGCGTTCTTTTGAGAATTTAAGAGAATCAGGTTAAAGCGTTTAGCGAAACAAATTGTTGATTTTTGTAAGTTGTGTTGTCAACTAGACATTATGGAAGTGTCACGAAATGCTTTTCAAGCAACGATTATAAAAGAAATTTCACATATGACCAAAGTCACCATAATTTAGTACTAGCAACTTTTGGCGAACAATAGCTGCCCCACTGCAGCTATCCATGTACCATGACCCTTTTTGCTGTATTGTTTTGGCTATCTCTCTCTTTGCTTCATATTATCACTGGTCTTTAGCTAGGTCTCTTATCTATTCTATTTTTGCTTTTCATGTTTTTTTAAAGTGTTTTGATTTACGATTCTACAATCTACTAATAATACAGGGTGTCCAGTAATTTGTGTTTCGCAAATTTAGATATAGGTTCAGTGATGAAAACCAAGCATAAAAGTTCATATAAACATGGGACCTAAACGGCTTCGTTTTCAACATACAGAGATGGAAATTGACCTTATGTGCGTTTGTAAAGGACGCCACAGAGCGTACGTCTCAATTGTTAACAGAAACAAAATTACAGCTAGGAAACAGCCTACTAGATTAAACCATTCAAATCCCACAGGTGGCTTAAATTTGTCAGTGATTACAGCCGCCCTCTACAAACGCTTGTAATCGAAGAACGCAATCGCCAAGAATCCTTATCCAGATAACTTATTATCGAAGTTCGTGCGTTTTTCGAAAAAAACAAATTCCTCCGGCCAAAAGGGGAGTGCGCGGGGCAATAATATGAGAGATGCAAGGTTAATCGATGAGCGAATCGCAAAAGTAACCCACAAATAAAATGGGGCGTTACAGTTGAACTGAGACAGGCTTGCTACCCCTAAAGTTTGTCTTGGAATCTCTTATATTTATATCATTTCTATACTCTGCTATTATTACATTTTCTCTTTCGATGTACTCATCTATTCCTTTAACGTGTAAGACTAACTTTTCTCCATTCTGATTTTTATTGCTTATTTTACGTAACTCCTCTGACTTAACCTAACCTAACCAAATGTAACCAAACCTAACCTAACGTTTTTAATAAAACATTTTCTCGGCTTAAAATGGTGCCAGCCAACTCAGCTAATTGTGTGTTGTCAAAATATACCGAGTGGATCATGTAAATAACACAAATTTAAATTAAATTGAAAATTATTCATTTATTTATTTAACGCATGGCTTGTGTAAGTCCCGGGTCTAGGACCTGAGATGTTCGGTCGCCAACTATAATATGATATCAAATCATGTATCTATTATGTGTAGCATGTGATGTGTGTGGTCAGGTTACTCTTTCCCATATACCAGTCTTCCGGGAAGAACGTCGTTAATTCTATCCCAACGGTGTATGGTAACCGGGCCCAATACCGATCCAATGGGCTGCAAACAAATTCCGCGTGCTCATTGATTCTAACCGTGAACTTAACTTTATTTGATATTGATAAAATTGCAGGTGTATAATAGCCTAAATTAAATGTTCAAGGGGACGCCACGTAATTTAACATACAATCTAGACCAAAAGTCCGTCCCTCTCTAACTTTTGAATGCATATATACATTTTAATCAAATGCTTTAGTAGTAAACTATACGAATTTTAGATGTTCTTAAGCCATTTTGGGTCAATCAACAATTGAATATTGGCTACATTAATTGGTTGTTTCAAAATACATAAGAAATCAAACGTCAATCTGGTCTTGATTGTGATCCGAGATGACCCTCGCAACACGCGATAAAGATTCCGTAGGGTATTCGACTATTCTTGACAAGACATTATTCTTTTGCACCAAATGTTGACCTACCTTCCGCCTTCCAAAACTGTATAATATGTAAATATAAGCCGAGGGAAGCAGCAGTGCGAAGCTACATTACTGTAAAACACAGCGTACAGTGGCAGCGACTGTTCTACAAATTAGAATATTGTGATACCACTTTTTCCCAGGCGTTGTGTAACATGCACGCTACGATTTTTAAATGTATACCTTTTAAACGGGCATTTCGGATTGCTGAACACACAAACCCATCCGAATTTGTATTGTGCTATCCTTGTATGGACACATTTTCCACTCCGAATTACTGTGAAATTCAGATAAACAGCCTGGAGGCTGGATCAGGATTCTGTTTCTTGCACTGATTTTGTCCCTAATGGTTTTGAGCACAAGGGTGAGACTGCACCCTTGTTTTAAGACAATGTAGTCAAGTCACTCAAAGGGACGATAATTATTTGTGGCTACCCTGAAGCGCAGCTTCATGCCTCATAAGAGTCATAAGTTTAGGCTTGGAAGGGTAGCACCGATGTAAACGAACCAAACAGTAAATGTTGATTCTTTTATTACAAAAATAAAGGTTCTATTTATACAAACATAATTGCTTAGTTACTACGATTTCAAAGTGCAAAGTGTATTTACAGTGACAAGATAACATTTCATAATATGCTTTAAGCCAGTTTATTTCCGCTATATCTGCAAGTATGTTACAGTGAACTCTGATTCTAGGTCGTGCATTAACGCAATATGCCTACTTGCAGTTGCGGCATTTAAACTTGGTGCTTATGAAATTGCATTTTAAACCTATGAACTGGATTTCATAAATTTTGAAACTAAAATTTAGTCTGTTTAATTCGAGATTAAACACGCATCACTAAACGTCGGATTAACGGGGCATTACTGTATCTACAATATCAAAATGTCTAGTCATTGAGTATCTGTTAAATTTGTTCACATGAATAATTTTCGAACTATTGCGAAAATATGTCTATTTTTGCACTAGTGTGAAAATAACTGCCATTTTGAAATTTAAATGAGCTCTGAAATATTGTTATGATATTGTAACGACCTTGGGGTCAGGCCGTTGTTTATATATGACTCGGCGTTCCGTGTGACGCGTGAGTCAGCGTGCCGTGCGACGCATGACTCAGCCTTCCAGATCATTCCAGAAAGTGTAACGACCTTCGGGCCGGACTGCATCAGAACATTCCAGAACGACCTTGCGCGCGAACACGTCAGCGTTTGCTGGAGCGGTCGAGAGGGTCTCGACGCTTCCGAGATGAGTCACCCGGAGATATATATGGGCCGGCGCGGCGGGAGTTCAGACAGTTCTGATCAAGCTCACACGGCGTAAGCCGCCACATAAATGCTCGCGTAATATACATAAATAAAAGCACGGTGTACATATAAATAATAGAAATAAATAACCATATATAATCGTTAGTGTTAAGAGTGAAACAAATAAATAGTTGAAGTTTAACCAGTGTAAATAATAAATAAATGTATCGTAGAAATAGTGCGTTAGTTTTAGTAATTTGAAATCTGCTTGATAATTCTCGTGTGCTTGTAAATAATAATGATTAATCTAATGGTTGTAAATAAATGTTTAATACAAGAAGCGTCGTTATAATTTTTAAATAGCCCGAACGTTAAGAACGTAACAATATTAAATTTTAAAAAGTATGTTTCCATAGAAAGGTTGTCCATGTAGTCGTAAATCAAAAATAAAACACAATTTGCAAGTGACAATTACAGTATAAGATGTCTTAAAGCAGAACTTTAAACAATTTTTTAATTTGAAACTTCCTTCATTTTAGACAAATGGAACAAAACATCCTCTCCTTTCACCACAACTTCTGACATAAGCCCAAACCGCTACAGTCCGTCATTTCTAGAGAGACCCACACTTAGAAGCAAGAGTGAGATGTCAAATTATGTTCCATTTTACGTCTATTCGAATATTAAAAAAGCCACAGAATCCGATGACAGTTCCTCGCCTAGCAGCTTGCAGTCTGATGGAAGTGATATGCTGAGTAACATGTCCATGGGTAAGGCTAAGTCCTCGGAAGACATCTATGATTACTACGTACCTCACCATTATGGCAATAAACCGAATCCTAGCAAGCACTTGCCACGGATGCAATACAACGTACCTGAGAAAAGCTACTCATTTGAGCAGGAGAAGCAGAACTTTTACCTCGACCGGTCGAGTATTGAAAAGCATTTGAATGAGTACAAACTAAAGGTTGAACAAGAAAACCGTTTGAGGGAGAAGATCATTAACGAGTTGCTAACAGAGAATGAGAGAATAACAGAAAGGCTGAAGCATCGGAACACAAAGAATAGAAGGGAGGCCCCAGCCATGTTCAACACTTCAAGCTTGAACGATCTTTCGTTGCATCAAAAACTGTACAACAGGAACTCGAAATACAAAAGTAGCCCGTTCTTAAAGCAATATGTCGATTCTGAGTTGGAAACAAGGAATTCCAACTATGAAAGGGAAAACTTGATTGAGTATTATATTGAAGGTGCCGATCCAGCCTTTGTAATTCCAGAATTACCAACTGGCAAAATATTGAAGATTGATATTTTAAGTACTTGGGGTGACAAACATTATGTTGGACTGAATGGAATTGAGATATTTGGAAGCAATGGTGATGTTGTTAATGTTAAAAAGGTAGGTAATTGCACTGTAGTTGATTGTTTACTCTATTATGTATACTGATTGAGCAACATTATTAACGTTGTAGATTGGTGCACTGCCGGCTGACGTAAATGTACTGCCAGAAAACAACAACGATCCTCGTGTTGTCAGGAATTTATTGGATGGTGTCAATCGAACTCAAGACGATGTTCATTTATGGCTGGCCCCTTTCGACGAAGGTTCTCCACATTCCATAACCATTGAATTCCGAAATGTTACCACTTTAGCCATGATTCGGATTTGGGTGCCGTTGTTATGCTTCGGTAACTTATTAAATCTCATAATTACAATTGTTTCAGAACTACAATAAATCAAGAATACATTCTTTTCGAGGAGTCAGAGACGTTATAATGACCTTGGATGGGATTCTCATTTTTAAGGGCGAGATTGCCAAAGCTTGTGGGGGCATCTTAGGAGGGGTTGACGCCTTTGGAGATGTGAGTTTTAATTCTTACAGTTTGATATAAAAGCGTACAGAATAATGATACACAAAGTTTCTGTAAGATGCTGATGGGTCACAAACCAATTTTTCACAAGTCGAAAGAGGTCATGAAGGACATATATGGTTGGAAATTAAAGCATTTACAGTTTTATAATCATAGACAAAATAGAATTCATGGTTAACAGTATTCTGTAGAGGATTTTATTCGCGTTTTTATATTTTTTAATACCTCACGGATACCTGGCATTAAATTAGCGATCCTCAAATCAGTAATCAGTATGCTTAACCACTGATCTACCCAACCCGGCAGTCAACAATAATATTATCGATCGTACAGTGACTGCAGCGATTTTGTAAGCAGAGTATGATCACATCATTGTTGCATTTTTTAAATGTTGGCAGGAGCAATATGTATTTTTAGTTCTGGTTGCGGTTGCGGCCTGCAAATGCGTAACACCGTCAGTTCTTTCCCTCAGTCCTGCATAACACCTAGAGGAATCCGGTAACTCGTCTCGTCCCGAACACTAATTGGGCACATTATTTAATTGTTTTTTCCAGTAGGTGCAGGAGAGAGGCAGAAAATGACAACTAATCCGGACGTGCAATACGTGGTAGGGAAGTAGTAAGGTTAATTAGTTCTGTTGGATGTGCATAATCGACATTAACCGAATGGGTATTAAACTTCAAATTGCTGAAATACGTTGGTTGGTCCTGCTGTCGTAAGCGATGGACTGTGATCGGATTTTCGCATGCACACAACAAAACATTCTCGGCCCAGCTACGTGAACATCATCGTGGATCAACGTTCATCGTCAGATTCTCCCATCTCTGTTACCCGGCGACCATCTCCGTGGGTCAGTCTGACCCCAGTCAAAAGGTGCTTACGTCAAATGGCAACTATCCCCGTGTGTCACCTGTGCCCCAAGATCTGGAGAAAGCCCTTCCATCAAACCAGGCAAACCTTCAGGGAGTTTGAGCACTCTGAACTTTACTGCTTTGCCATCAAGTCCGTATTGTTGATACTGGCATTAAGTTAAATATTTCCAGTCTTTTCTGTATAACTTCTACAGAGCTTATATATCCTGCGCGTTTCTACCTCCCTCTTCTGGTAACTAGAGTTTACTTATCTCTATAATTATAAGTGAATCGGATACTATTATTATAGGTGTGTGCTACTTAACTGTTTGCTCCACGAATACCAGCTTGAGCTTTCTCTCCCCCCCCCCTCTCAAGAAGAGCATCGAATATTGTCAATTCACAGGTTGGATTCTGACTAGCCTAATAGGTTTGATAAAGTATAGCCAGCGTACATAAATTAAACAAGTAGAAACACTCAGTGTCGGTTCCTTTGATGTCAAAATTCTGATTTGGATGACCCTGAATGGCTCCTGGGGGTACTTTCCGATGGAACTAACAGATGGTGCTACTACTTTATCACATATGATTGGTAGCAGAGCTAGTAACTGGCTCTGATTGGTAGAATTCTGCGCTGCCATCTGATAGTCAAGCTTCGAAATACCCCCCCGAGTTACTGTCCCAGGCACTCTAGACAGGATTCAACATTTGGCATGAGTCACTCTACTTGTTTTATGTATGTACGCTGGTATAGCTTATAACTCTGATGTCACGATAGGGCAATGTGCTATATGATAATAATAAATAGAATGGAATATTTTGCATTGCAGTCTTGTGTGTTGAATATACGTTATGAGATGTACAATGTGATTACCTCTACTCTATACAACTGTATGCAGGTGATCTTATAAGCGAATTAAACGTTAGCAAGTGCAGACAAGGTAAGAACGCAGCTGCACCGAATTCAACGACAGCCCCCTTGACGGAGATCGTTCTCTTCTGGGTTAAGATACGCCAATTATCCTCTATTTGAGATTTAATAATACAGTGGCGTCCGACAAATCATAATTACCTACTTTCTACGTCCATCCTAGATTGATTTATTAGACAGATATACCCCCATTCTCAGAATAGAACTGCACTGAAGCTTCGCTGTCAGGCGTATTTTCTAAACAATCCAGCGGTCGTGCAATCTGACCAGCATTATCGGCAAGTCACTATGCACTTAATACATTATATATATATATATATAGGCCCGACACTCCGACTCAGAGTATAGGCCGCTCTTTGCATGAGCTCTTCTGATCCTTTATTCTCGCGGAGGATCAGCCCGCATATTCCTTTTTCTATGTGTTCCTCTTTACAGATTGTTGTGCGTCTTAGCTTGATTTGTTTTCTTATTCCACTCATTTCTATCCGCGATCAGCCCTCTCCAGTTATCAATTCCCATAGCTTTAATGTCCTCGGTCACTTGATCTTGCCATCTTGACTTCGGTCTTCCTCTCGGTCTGGTTTCCGTGGGCTTCCAGTCTGATATTTTCCTTATAGTGGAATTGGGGTCTCTTCTCTGAATATGCCCGAACCACTTTAATCTTTGTGCTTTTATTACTTTAACAATGTCTTCTCCCTCCATGAGATCTCTAATTTCATAATTCATAAGTGGTGCGTATTCTCCTTGTATTTTCTTAGGTCCAAATATCTTTCTTAATATTTTTCTTTCTAATACTCGTAGCTTTTCACAGTCTCTTTCAGTAATGCACATGGTTTCTGCTCCGTATGTTATAACTGGCCTAATTGCTGCTTTGTAGATTTTTATCTTGGTACTTCTTCTGATGTGCTTGTTCTTTAGTAGTTTATAGTACTTCCAGTATGCTCTGTTTCCTGCTTTCATTCTTTCATTTATCTCTGAGCTTCTGTTATTTTTATCGCTTACTGTCACTCCTAAGTATTTGAAATATTCCACTCTCTGTAGCTTGTACTCGTTTATCTTCAGTTCTGTAGTGTTGTGCTGGTTTCTTGAACATATGAAGTATTTTGTTTTTTCTGTGTTAATGTTCAGACCTCTTTTTTCGGCTTCTCTTGCTAGTTTTTGAAATGTTTGTTCCGGGGTTCGCTTGTCTCTTGCTATCAATACAAGATCGTCTGCATATCCAATAACTTGGGCTAAGCTTCGGGTGATTGACTTGTCTAGTTCCGATTCCTTTATCGCCGCATCTAAGGCAATATTAAATAGGGTTGTAGACAGACTATCTCCCTGTCTTACTCCTACATTTATGTTGATATATTCTGTGTCCCCGTTTTTTGTCGTTACTTTTGCCATTGATTTTTCCATTGTGATTTTAGTTAACCTCATTAATTTTGCCGGTATGCCCATATTTTTCATTTCTGTTAGAAGTTGGTGTCGGTCTACACTATCGAATGCATGTTTGAAATCTATAAAGACCATGTGCAGTTCAATGTCGTATTCATATCCTTTCTCTATAATTTGTGTCAGCATATGAATTGCGTCGATCGTTGATTTCCCTTTTCTGTATCCTTGTTGATATTGTCCTAGTCCCTTCTCTGTGTATTTAGTCAGTCTGTTTATTACTATTGTTGTTAGTATTTTGTATGTTGTGTTTAGCAGCATAATGGGCCTGTAGTTATGGCATTTTGTGGGGTCTCCTTTTTTGAAAATTGGTATTATTAAACCGTTTCTCCAATCTGTCGGTAGCCTCTCTTCTCTCCATATAAGGTAATTCCGGGAGAGATGCCCTACCTAAGGTAAAAATTGAAACATAGACACAAACGGATTTATTTGTAACCTGAAAAAATACATATCATCTTAAAAATAAAGTAAACTAACATAAACTCTGACATCAAACAAAAATGTTATTCATAAATCAATAAAAAAAAATAAAACTCGAAACTCTGCATGTGGCCATCTCACCCGGTAGGTCCGGGTGAGTTGCCTCACCGAAACGGGAGAGATGCCCTAATTGTCATTCAAATTGGTTTTCACTTTATCGACTCTCTTTTTGGCTATTTCACACTGAATACATTTATCAACAACCCCTGTACGCCTTCTTCGCCGCAAAGTTCGAGATGGGATCCCGTAAATTCGTACAGCTTCATTTACTCCTATTTCTCCTTCATTCAATCTTCGAAGTGCAATTTCCAAATTTTTTTGCGTCCATTGCCGTCTTGGGGCAGCAGTAATCTTCCGGGTATACGTTGTAGGCATTGTACTACTATAAAAATGAACATGGCGTCATATTTTGCTACGTTTGGTGTGGGGCATCTATACTTTTATACGGGTTAGACGCCCTAGGGCATCTATCCTTTTTGTCGGGTATAGATGCCCCACCTGTTAGTTTGGAACAGCCTAGCCGAAATCAGTATCTTTAAACATAACCTCAATTTAGAACTATTTAGAACCGTCTCACAAGGTGTTTACGTTATAAACTTATGCCAGTGCAAAATAACTGCTCAATCACATCCGTTTGTATTACATAGCCACTTAAAAGTGATATACCTTACCTTCTTTTATGTTTATCAGCAAAAGTACAGATGCCACGGTTGAGTAATGGCACGCACTCGATGCTATAACTTGTAAATAATACCAAAACCTGCTTCTAACGCCACCTATCGAAATTTTGACCAAATTAAGCATACTGGGGCATCTATACCGGTGGGGCATCTCTCCCGGAATTACCTTATCTGTTATTAATTTATATATCCTTTTTTCTAGCACTTCTCCGCCACTTTTAATTAGTTCATAATTGATTTCGTCTGGCCCTGCTGCTTTATTTAATTTTAGTTGTTTTACTACTTCCATAAACTCTTCGTATGTCGGTACTTCTTCCACAGTGTCTCTATCGTCACTTATCTCTTCATATTCCTTTATTTCCATAGTACTGCTGTATAACTTTGAGAAGTGTTTCTTCCAATCGCTTTTCTCAATTTTGGGTGTGGTTCTTTTTTTACTAAGCTGTTCTTTAATATGTTGAAAGAGTTTGCTGTTGTCCTTATTATTTTCTTCCAGCGTCTGCATCTGCTCGTCGATCCAGGCTGATTTTTTCTTTGTGTACAGCTTTGTAGCTTCTTGTTTTATTCTTTTGTATTTATCTCTCTCCTCCTCTCGTTGTGTTTGTAGCCATTTTTGTCTTGCGTTCATTTTTTCTTTGCTTCTGCTTTGGCATTCTTCATCGAACCACTCCTTTGGTTTGCTGTTTTCCATAGGTCCTAATATTCTTTCTGCTGCTTCTAGTATCACCGTCTTTATATTGTTCCATTCTGTCTCTACCTCAGTCTCTGCTTGTCTTTTTAGTTTGTTTTCAATTGCTGTATTGAATTCTTTTTTTATTTCTTTCGTGTTTAGTTTTTTTGTATTCCAGACATTTCTTCTTTTGTTATTTTCCACATTTTTCAGTATTTTTCTTTTTATTGTTCCTATTACCAGTATATGGTCGGTATCGGCGTTGGCTCCTCTATATGATCTTACGTCTTGTGTAATGCTTTTCCATTTTCTTGAGATTAACATGTGATCTATTTGGTTGCCATCTGTTTTGCCGGGTAACATCCAGGTTATTTTATGCTCTTTTTTATGTATGAATCTTGTACTTATTATATATGTATTTGTCATTGAGGCTAGGTTACACAATTTCGTTCCGTTGTCATTCGTACTTTCGTGAATGGTTTCTTTTCCTGCTACCTCTGTATTGTACTCTTCCTTCCCAATCTTAGCATTGAAATCGCCTATTATTATCAATATGTCGTTTCTGTGTATGTCTTCGCAAGTTGTCTCCACTTTGTTATAGAATTCTGACTTCTTTTCTTCACTTGCTTCTTCAGTGGGAGCATAGCAGTTTACTATCGATATGTTAGCTTGTTTATTCTCTATGCTTAGGTAGGATATTCTTCCGTTTATTGCTTTGAAGTGTATTACTTTGTCTTTAGTTTTCCCTCGAACCATGATACCCGTTCCATTTCTGCCCCTTTTCTTTTCTCCGGCGTAGTACAGTGTATAATCTTTCTTTATAATTTCGCCTTCGCCCTGCCATCTTATTTCCTGAAGCGCTAAAATGTCAACTTTATATCTCTTCATCTCCCTCAGTATCTCTTGCACTTTCCCTACTGCTAACATGGTTTGAATATTCCATGTCCCGATTTTAAGTATGTTTTCTTTCCCTCTTTTACGTTTTTCCTTTTTGTAGTATTTATTTTTCTCCTTGTCATTGTCCATTTCCGTTGCTTTGTTTGTTATCTTTTGTTCTGCCCGACCGTTATTTTTTAATAGTTTTTTGGAAGCGTGGGGCTGTCTTCTTCTTCCATATATAAGTCTCTTGCGTTATTGTCCCATTTCCAGAGTTGCCCCTCCACCCACAGTTTTTTGAAGCCCATTTTAACTCTTTTGCCTTTTTTCTTTTCTGTTTCTGCTAAGCCCTTTATTTTGCTTTGGATTCTGCGTTCATTGTAGGTTCTGTCTTCATCTATGTAGATTTCTGTACCTTTTAATATTTTCTTTTCCTTCATAATCTTTCTCTTGTCCTCAATGTTTCTGAATTTCGCAATCACACACGGTATTTGGTTCTTTGTGGGGATTAGCGTTACTTCTTGTATCTCTGCTTGTATCTTTAATTTGGTGTTTAGGAGATTTTCCACATCTCTTTTAGCTGTCTGTGGTTTAGTTCTGATACCTTTAATTATCACATTTCTTTGTTTTTCCCTTTTTTCGTTAAATTCCATTTTTTGCTCAATTTCATTCACCCGTTGTTTCCATATTTCTTTTTCTTTCTTTATTTCCTCTATTTCTTTCTTCATCAGTAGTTGCTCATTTTTCAGATCCGTTATCTCAGTCAGCATTGTGTCCAATTTGATTTCAATTCTCGAATTTCTTTTTTCCATTTCATTCAGCTTTTTTAGTATTTCTGTTACTGCGTTTTCCATTGTTGCTAATATTTTATTTATCTAAAGGAAATTAGAATAAATTAAAGTTCAATGAACAGAAAGGCAAGAGTAAAATAAAATAAACTAACAATGAATATGTCTTAATCCGGCCCTGTCGTTCACACACGTTATCAGTAAAATATTTACAGGTTCTATATTTACAAATTCTTATCTCATTCACACCGCGTAAAAGGCCACAAGCCGGTCGACCCGTCGGCATATTTGAGTTCGCTCGATGCCACAGCGCGGACCGGGAATGCCGGGCTCTGATTGGTCGCCAACTTCGTGTCCTTGAATGACGTTTGAATTTGAACCGATGATTCTTATTAGTTTTAAATTTATTCTAATCTTTTTTTTTGACTTGCGGAAGTGCACTTGTTGCATATTAGCACCAATAAATATCTATCTATCTATAGATGAACAGACAAAATTTACCCTGTTTTGGTGTTAAGAAATCATCCTATTCAGAAACTACTTAAGCTGAATTGTATGAAACAATAAATAAGTAGTTCTACTTATTTGTTATTTTGAATTTCGTCGTCTTTTAATACTTGTTGGAGTCGCTGCTTATATTATTTTCTTGCAACGCTGCTGCAGTTTGTGTTGATGTACTTCAAAAGATCTATGAAAATGTATTTTTGTTATAACCTATATTTTGTTTTCAATTGTATTATGTTCATATTATTTTTGGAATGTTGCTCAATTTTAAGTTGCAATTAGGTGTTGACAGTAGGTACGTATCAGAGCTAGTCCTGGTGTAAACAAAAGCAGGTATTAGATCTATTGAATAATCATTTTACTTATTGCCTACAGAATTACCTACATAAAGGAAAACGATGCATTGACCAAGCATTGCGCGGCGCACCACGGACCAATCAAAGTCTGGCATTCACGGACTGCGCTGTAGCATTGAGTGAACTCAAATATGCGACCCGTCGGACCTTGGCCTCTATTGATGTTTATTTCTTTAAGGAATATTTATTTGACTGTAATTTGACGGCGGTTATAATTTATGCTTACAAACTAATCTTACTTTCTTGTTATGTCTCAAAATGTTTTGTCTTACTCCTTATGCACTCACTGAATTAACTTTCAGGTTTTATTTCACTTTTAATATCCCAGTAATTTGAGTTTTATTATAGAGCGAAATTCAACCAAATAGCACACTCCCACTGCACACAACAATCACTTAATACATGACTGTTGATAATTATCTGAGAAAACTGCCCTAAGGTGATGCTACGGTTACAAACTGTAATTTATCAAATCTACTGGGCTACTCATAATCAAACCTGTACATTGACAATATTGAAGGTTCTCTCTGACGGGGAAGAGCTCAAGCTCGTGACCGTAACGTAAAGCAAACACTCCAATAACTCACACATATAATAATAGCATCACATTTACTTCTAATTATCAAGATAGGTGCATTCTAGCTGGTACTAAAAGGAAAGGTATACACAAGCCGGAACTACAAGCACAAAGAAATTATGCACCAACGACAATAATTATAACTCAGTGAAGTGTCAACAATATCTACATGGAGACAAAGCGAGTTTGCAATTTGAAGTAGTGAAAATATACGGTACCCCCCACCCAAGAAAAGCGCCCTTCGATGCTTTCCAAGAATACTTCGACACTCAACATCACTTCGTTTGGCTAGTACAATGAAATGTTATGAACCAGTTATTTACCAAAAAAAAACCAAAAAAAATTTTTTGCCGACAACCATACCTCAAAAGTTATGTTGCCTTAATTTTCGGAGGACCTGTGTACACATACTAACATACGTACACCGCACAGCACGTTTAGGCACCCCCCCCCCAATACGAGGGAGAGATCTAGTGGGCTGGGGTCTTCACCAAAAGATCCGCACCGCCGAGACGGAGATTTGATATAGTGGGTTCATTAGTCGGTTGGTACGAATTTTAGAGATATTTGACTCAGAGTGGTTTTCGATATGAGGACTCCAACTCCTTGAAGGTTTATTTGATTTGATGGGAAAGCTTTCTCCAGCTTTCATGTATGACTGACCCACGAAGATGATTGCCAGAACGACAGAGATGCGACAATTTGGCGATGAGCTTTAGACCACGATGATGTTCGTGCAGAGGGGCCAGCATGTTTATGCATTTCGAAGTTGAATACCAATCCATTTAAAGACCGATAATGTACTTACAGGAGAACCAATTAACGTCACCATTTGTTGCATTTCTGACTGCACCCCAAAATGACAAAAACGGTTAAATAAGGCGCAAGATTTTGCAAACTACAATCAAAGAGTTTTCCAATGATGTACAATATCCAATATATCGTTCAAAAGTAGCGTTTAAAAAAATCAAAAATACAGAAAATCTAATTCAAAATAGTAATTTATGATACAGTGACTAAAGATGCTTTACGCAGGTGTATCGTACAATATTGCTACTGACGACGTAAACTAATGAAAACGTTTTAAACACGTTACTACTGACGACGTGAACTAATGAAAACATGTTATTAAACAGTCGTTTTACAAACTTAAAACTGCCAACTAAAAGGCAATTTTAGATTTTAGATAAATAATATTATTCCATTAAAAAAAACATTGTTTTCAATTGTTTTAGTAGATTTTGTGCGATAGTTTGGTCATGAGGAACTTTTAGAGCCAAGTGGAATTTGTATTATTGCATTTTTGATTAAGTCATAACTTACCTACTTCAGGTAATTTTTTTTAATTAAAAATATAAGATCAAGAATTTTTGTTTAAGCATTCTATCATATCAGATTTCAAATATATCTAAAAATAGATGGAGTGTTCCATTAAAAAAGTAAAGTCGAGTATCACTACGTAAAAAAAGCCATGGCTTAAATTGGTTTACGGAGTTTGTAGGTTGTATGTTGGCATTTAACATTAAACCAACGTTTTTTTCGATATCTCTATTATTAACGAAGTTATGGACTGTCTTGCGATTTACAAACACCGTGTATATTTAAAACGTGAGGCGTTTTCCTTTTGCACCTATTTTGAGACTTCCATCAGATAAAATCTGAAACCGTATGCATTTGCAGAAAAGTCCTAAGTTGCAAATTATTGAATAATTGTTAAAAGGAAATAGGAGCGTAAAATAGGCGTTTTTGGTGGACGACGTGAAAGTTACAGCACAAGGTACGGAGCACCAAGGTGTATAACACGACAAGGGCCAAAGAAGCTGGTTACGCCTGAGTTGCATATAAAACTTTATGTACGATGGAAATTTTAAAATTTGCAGATTCAGATTATATAAAACGTTGGGAAATGAAAACAGAACAATTTTTACAATTATTTTAGCTAAATAGTGCCTTTGTAATTAGGAAAGGTTTTCAGTAATACGTATCCATATATATAATAGACTTGTCCGGGACGCTGGTCCGTCCGGGACGCTGTTTCAGCAGCCAAACCGTAAGAGATAGAGAAAAAAGTTATTAAAGTTATATGTTTGGAATGGTCATGTCAGCTCCAGCTCAGGAACCGAATTTCAGTCACGTGACACTTCCGGTTTTCGATAAATCACAAAAAAGACCGTTTTTCAAATAGAACGCGTATTAAATAAAAATGTTTCAGCAGCCAAACAGAGCTGCGACCCTCTGCGCCTTAAAACGTCGATCGGTTAGGCAACCACTTTGACACCTTCCAGGTCTGGGTACAGTTTTTATTTAATACGCGTTCTATTTGAAAAACGGTCTTTTTTGTTTCTTTAAATGAGACATTTGTCTCACTGGATTGCTTGTTTGTAAATAATAACTATAATGACGTCAGCAGACGGTAATACTATATTGTATGTTAAAAGCTGAAAGTGCATTCTTGCCTCAACCAGCAGTCATACAAAAGCAGCATGAATTTTTTTTTACTCGAAACATACATACTATTTTTTCGACGACTGATCATATTATTTCATTTTATTAAAAATATCGACAGGTATGCCTGTGACAAGTGACTCAATTATTTAAACAAATGATAAGCGTTCTCAAGGAAACATCCTGACGTGGCCAACTATTTTGCTCATGCGGAAACCCAAAATGTTCTGCGAGCGGCAAAGTGATGAAAACGCTCGCTCAGCGGCGAATGTCAACTATCTGTTGTCAAATGACAGTTAAAAAATCTACTTTCGATGTCAGTCGTCGAAAAATTTCTTTTTGTTCGTTAAAATGATGTCAGCGGGCGGTAAAATTTTTTTGCTCGCTAAAATGACGTCAGCGGGTGATAATAGTTATTTATGTACCAAAGGCATTATGAAGATGTTTATGCCCTTTTGAGGGCGACAAGTTTAGAAGCGTGAGAGCTTCTGGCCCGAGAGTTTATGTTAATGCTCGGGGTGCATACAACATCTTATTTTCCACTTTGAATATAAAATAACTGGAAAAACTTGCAGAGCAGTCCATAACGCCCACTCATTGTGCCCTCAAGAGGGCATCACTGGGTTTAATGAGCGGGTGTTAACATTAGGCCCGCTCTTAATGTCCTAGAGTGTTATGAACTGATTTATATGCCTCGTATTACAGAGATAAACAACAATAGTAATTTATTATACAAGACGATAAAGTTAAATTTTATACACGAGTGAATCGTTTAACGTCGAGACGAAGTCGAGACGTTAATGATTCAAGAGTGAATAGTAATAACTTTATCGTCGTGTATAACACAATATTTTTTCTATAGCAAGAACTTTAACAATTTCAAAATAAAATAAAGAAAATCAATCACATTTTAAAATCTCAGTAGCTAGATTGAGTTGCTAGGATAATACGAAGCTGTAATATTTAATTTAAATAAAAGTTAGAAAATTAAATTACTTTTTCCACGACCGGGAGTAGAAGTCGGTTTCTATAGCATCAAAATTGTGACAGAAGTAAAACATTTACTCCCTAGAGACTAAATAAGACAAAAACTTCCCTAGGGAGTTTTCGTTATGACTGACACAACAATTATTTCAAATTCGAGGTTAACCAAACCTAACCTCGAGGTTAGCAGGTTTGGTTTTGCGTCAGTTTGTGTCAAAACTGACGCAAAACCTAACCTGATAACCTCGAATTTGACATAATTGTGAGCTCTTGTTATAATGACTTACAGTGCCACCAACTTTAAAATTTACTGTAGGCTACTAATTTTAAAATAATTGTAACTAAAATGTCAATAAATGATTTTTAAAAAAACGGGTTTTTCGTTTTAAATCTTCCTGCAACGTGAAAAAAATAGTATATGCATATATGCAACTCGGAGAGAATGCTATTTTGCTTCAGTGCACCTCAGCAAAATATCGCATTTCTCTCCTTCATTGCATAATCTACTATTATCTACCCTTGCTGTTAAAGTAACACTTGACCTTTTGTTTTCAGTCGATTATAGCACACTTTAACATTTGCTATAGAAAAAATAATATATCTGTGAAAAATAAAACTATTTTACGCCCGCTGACGTCATTTAGCGGGCGAAATAGATATTTATGGATTAAGGGACATATGAATATGTTTTTCCCTGAGGGTAACACGTGTTACCACTGGCTCCTACACTTACAAGCCATGCTGTTAGACTTGACAACATTGCATCTCTGGTAGTTGGTGGTCCTAAATTACAATACTCCCATTTGAAATAATTTTGTTTTAAAGTGCACAGTTTTACTCTTTATCAAATTTTACTCTGTAATTAACTAAAGATAGCTTCTGTAATTGTGACATTTATTTACATACTCGAGTAATACAAACATGTAACAGTATATTTATAAAAATAAAACAACTTAACCTGTGTAACCCATAGATAAAAGAACATTTCTGTAATTATTTTAAAGTTTGTAACTTTCTATATACCACTGCTGATTGAGAGTACAACATATATGCAAAAACTATGGTGCTACTGCTGTAAATAATCTTATTTGAACATAATAAATAAAATTTGTATGACGTAAATTGTTCCATAAACTTTTAAAAACTGCTGATGTTATCATTTAAAAACACTTTCACTTTTTGTGCACGTCTTTCCAATACTTACTTGTCTTCTTCTACATTCAAGATTTGTCCTTTCCACGACAAATATGTTGGTAAATTTGGAAATACGCTTGGGACAGCATTGTCAGCTAATCAAGGGTAATGCAGCAACAGTTCTGCAGATCTACACTCTCATTTCTAACGTTTTCAAATGTCTTTTCTATTAAAATGTATTTCACACACGATAGCACTTTTTCTTGGGGTCCAACGTTCTCGTGCTGTTGCACGAAGCCATGCTTTCTTTCGATATCGTCCATTGGAAAAGAAAATGTTGTTATAGTTTGCAAGGTACTATTGGTACACAGTGTCTTCGTGGCATTCTAATAAATATAAAATTAAAAGTTACAAGAAATGCCCTAAAAATGAGGTTAGATTGTTACTTATCTCAGTGAAATACTTAATAAAAACCCATAAATTCTAGCAGCAATTTTACTTTCACTTATCACGAACAGTACAGTAATATACATAAATGTATTTCTTCAAACTTAGAGCAGTCCAACATATTAATATTTACTCACACGCCATATTTGAACAGATGTTTTTATAACTAAACAGTACAAAAATTGGTCTACGATCAGCGTTGCCAAATCTCCAACAGCATGGCTTGTAAGTGTAGAAGGCAGTGGTGTTACAGACCGAGAGCTGTGGCCCGAGGTAACCGAAGGTAAAGAACATTAATATCTCCCGTGATGCATACAATATTTTATTTACTAGCATATTAGTAAAAACAATATGAAATTTCAAAATGTCATAATGACATTTAAAATTAGAATATGTAAGTAACATTAAGGGTTACCTCAATGTAAGGTTGCTAAGATGTTGCCTATAGTTGCATGGTTACCATGAGTTTGAGGAAGAAATAATTTGAAAAATCCCTTGAGAGTTATGAGTAGCGTTTCATATTTCGTATCTATGACGAAAATGTACATTATCATGTTGCTAATAAATAAAAGATATTTACGGCCGGAAGGCGAAAAAGTCTAGCTTTACGCCTGGAAATGAGGTTTAAAAAATGCCTATTATTAATCGATCGTACATAAACCAACATATTGCCAGAAACTGTGAAGCTATATTAAATAAATCCATAACAGTATAATTATCATAGTCGATTTTCTCCTCTTTTTGTATATAGGGCATATTACTGCTTCTCTCTATGTAAACTTACATCTTGATACAGATTTTCCCTATATTTTAACATCTCTGGATGTTGTTCTCTGAATGAGAATGGTGTATTATGGTATGTTTTATAGGACTTTCTCCACTGTCTAGGGCAGTGGTTTCCAAACTTGATGTTACTACGCCTCCCTTAAAAATATTTAATCATTTGGCGCCCCCCCCCCCCCCCCCCCCCTGAAGATTTCATAAAATAAAAACACAAACATTTTTACTCTTATAAAATTTATTCATACAAACTAATGGAAAACGATATTTTATTATTGTTTTTAATGAGATGGATGTGCTTGTCTATTAGCACAAAGTTTATCAAATCTTGCGCTAGTGTCGCCAAATTAACGACGGCCTTGGTTCAAAAGATTTACCGGGGTCTAGGACGTCTAGGTATATGGATGCTAAGTTACGAAATGTTTAGTTGAACTATGCGCGATAAAGCACGATGGTATTTTTTCATTTATTCTCTCATTTTTTACATAGAAAACTTCAGCAGTAATTTGGAAAATTGTTCACTGTGACTAATTTTCGCGGCTCCCTTTAGACTAGTCCGCGCCTCCCTAGGGAGGCGCGCCTCCCAGTTTGGAAAACGCTGGTCTAGGGTGTTTATCACAGGACGATTCGGGAGTTTTTGATCTACTCCCGTCTTAGGACTAACCGGAACACCTGAAGATGGGAGTAGATCAAAAAGCAACCTTTTTTGACAACGGGCCAGCTACAAATTTAAAAATGTTGTGCGGGCCGCATCTAAGAAACTTGTGATAATACGAATATTGAATGATGGACTCAAATTATCTCTTTATTAACAAAATAAACTTAGTATAAAAAATTACAGAAATAAAACACTCATTAATAGAAATATTATTAAAAAACGGCGAAAGATATATCTGGAAAAGATTATTTAATGAGAAATTTGACATTACTTTTTTGTCATCAATTGGTGTATATTTGTAGATATAGGCGGCACAGCAATTCTCACGTAGCTCTCAATAACCGTACATCATTTAATCTCGATCGGTGATCGCTTTTAATTATTTTCATTGCGGAAAATAATTGTTCGCAAACATAGGTGCTTCCAAAAAGTGTCATTATCTCCTTTGCTTATGCATCTAATCGTGGGAATTTTCTAAATTCATGTAATTTTGATAGAAATTATGTACTATGTCAACATTTTGATATTTATTTCTTAAATCTATGTCGTTTCGCAAATCTATTCATTCCATTTGTAACTCATCCGGAACTGTTTCCACTTCTATATTTTATGGGGAAAAAAATGTTAAAGCTAGAACGTTTTTTTTTATCTAAATATTTTAAATTGCAATTCAAATTCCGTTATTAATTTTTGTAAATGCTGGGCATATTTTGAGTTTCCGAAGCAGTTGAAATACCCTTTGGGCTTTGACTTTACACCGCTAGCGGAATCGCCCGGCATAACATTTCATACCAAGAAATGCCGATGCTTCATTTTTGGAAATGATGGCATAATTTCCAAAAATTAAGTTAACACGCCTAGGGTACAATGAGGTTGCGAGACACTGTAGCAATTTTTAAAAGCCAAAATGTAAAATTTTTGATGGGCCACACGAGAAAGTGTGGCAGGCCGCATGCGGCCCGCGTGTTGCTCATCCCTGCCCTAGACAGTAGAAAAAGTCCGTTAAACAATGATAAGACGTCTTGTACGTTTTAGTATTTTTATTAATTAGCTACCCTTGTTGTTCACTTAGTTAGCGCAGTACCTACACATGAAACTCTTTGTTTCAACTCGCTGATAGGAAAGTTCAATATTTGCCAAAACAAGAAGCTGGCCTGTACTTGTAGTGTTCTCGGGGTAAAACTGAACACAAGAAAAGCCAATTAGCTTATATAAATAAAAATAGATATATTAACCTTTAATACAAACACATAGAAATACAAAGAAACCAGGATTAAACCCTAAAATAAATGGTCATTCCAGAACACATTCGTTTAATTATAATGTAACAACCCGCAATAACTTGCGTTTATAATAAATCCTATAGATTTTAAATTACCTAAATTGTAATGAAAAGAAAGAATAAGTCGAAGTACGCCCCTGCATAAATTACATTTATAGCAAATTCAAAAGTTCAGTTAGTAAGAACGCAAAACGTTAAAAAGTACTAATCATAAAATATTGAATTGCATCCCGGAAGTCAAACGAAACTCGATCTTAAATTACTTGCAAAGATTTCAAGAATTGGGCTGCGACATCAAGCTTGCAATTTATGTGTTGTGAGAAACATCAAAGCAGCTTTCTTCTAGACACATCAAAAATAAAATTTCGCGAAACGATAAATTACGATTCGGCGGCGGCTAGATACGAGGGGACTGGAAAAAAGCTTCCTCGATGGGCTGTGGCGAGGAAGGAGTCAGTCTTCCCCGGGTTCCGCGAGATAATAAACTAATTACTGGCAAAAGCCGTTTTCGGACGTACCGCGTCCCGGCGCGACGCCGCGCGAATCAAAATCAAGTCAAAATTGAAAGTTATATTCAAATCGTTATGTGACTAGTGCATGTGCCAAACCATTCTCAAGTAAAGGAATACCAATGAAGCCAGGGGCATTCAAGTAACATCCTAACACTTTTCGAAATCCATAATACATTCAGGCGTACCGAGTAAAGTAAAATTCAATCACCACGCTTACCAAGGACGGCGCTGGAGTAAAGGTCAGAAATAAATACGGTAACTTATTAACCAACTAAAAGCAGGGCGGCTATGTTTATTCTTCCCTTCCAAAGTAAATTGATGTCATAAAAATTAAGCATAATTTTGATCAACCTTTTTACGAAGCTACAGTTAATTAACCATTGATCAGATAGGGTAAAATTCATTTGTACTTGATCCGAATTTTAAGTTCTTTTAATATAAGTTATTTATTCTTTTGTGGGTGTTTTATTTGACCGAAAACTAGGCTTTACAACCCCTAAAGTAAGATACAGTAATCAGCAGACAAGTTAAACCCCTTAGGTGCAAATAGTGATCTATGGGTTGAAACCAACCCCTATATCACACAAACGTGGCAGCACGTAAAACTGGTAACCCGGGGGTGACAAAACACCCCCTGGATTACAATAAATAAGTCATTAACGTTAAATAACGCGTGGCTATACGCATTTACAAAACAAACAATAGCAGAACAACCGTGTCTGCAACAGATCCACATTTAAATAGTATTAAAAAGCCACCAATATAACTCTCTTTAATACACGAACGTTAAACTGCATAAGCATCTGACTTCGCTTAGTCTACGTATTTACTTGTCTATTAAGCCCATTTTTTATGCTATTCCTTGGATGACTCGTTGTATGAAATTTACCACGAATGCTGTAGGGAAGTTCCTGACTGCTGGTTGGAGTCTTTCTAATTGCTGTTGCCATGACACCAAATGGAACGTTACAAAACCCTTTGGTGGTGTCATAAATTGCATACTTACGCAGTACACAGTTAAAATGACATTTACCTGAAGTGTCACTGGCTTATGATCCTTTTTAACTGTGATAACGCCCAGCATAATATTAAATACTATATCACTTGTAATAGCTGTTTAATATTGTAAATCTATTTTTCAGACTATCCTATTTACCACGGACGACACTATCTTAGAGTTAATTTCACAAAATGATAATTCCTATTCTACGCTAACTACAAACGCCAAGCCTGACACACCCACTACCACAGAAAGACCACCCACTGTTGCAACAATGGCCGTAAGTTTTTCCTCAGACTAGATTGCCTCCAGTAAACGGTTTTCTAATCCGTTGTAGAGTCGGCCATACACAGGAGCACCCCAGAAACTTGAGCATGCCAACACCTGCACTGCCAAAGATCAGATTCTATTAGGAGCCAACCGCATAGACATAGTTCTGCTCTCGAACTGGGGCCACGCAAATGTTATCGGTCTAACAGGCCTAGAGGTGATTGGAATATCGGACAATGTCATTCCTTTAACGCAGGAGAATCTGAGCTGCAACTCGACTATAAAGGCTGCCAATCTGAATGCACTGATTGACGGGGAAAATGTAACTACGGACATTGGCAATATGTGGTGGCTTCCGTATAGAGCCGGACAGGAAATTGTTATTTCAGTGCAATTCAAAGCTTTTGTATACATTTCTGGTATGTAGTTGTGCACTTGCGTTTGTTAATTATTATTATTTTCTTGCTGTTACAATTTAATGTAATATACAAAATGTAATCCTAGTACATGCCGGTTAGAACCGATAAACATTTCTTGCATTATCCGAATTTTTTACCAGCCCCTCTCCAGAGGCATTATTGACACATCTGTTTAAAATTGCTGGATCTAGGGCAATTCGTAAACTTGGCAATACTGTACACATTTATGCTATGTCCACTTAATACCACTGTAATATTTAGGATCCAAAACACATTTTTTTTAAAAAACCTCACTCTGACATGGAAAAGCAAAAATAATTATTTCAGGCATACGATTGTGGAACTACAACCAAAGCCCGGAAACCACTTACGCAGGAGTGCGCAGTATTAGAGTTCTGCTGGATGGAAAACCACTAATGAACTATCCACGAATGGATGAAGTATTTCTACTGCGCCGAGCTCCCGGGAACACCCACTATGACTTTGTGCAAGATGTGAAACTTGCAGACAGCAGTGTCACGCCTGCAAATGAAAATTACATGCAAATCAATTCCAACCTGAACACCTTAAGCCTTTACAGAAGTGAGATGCCGGAAGGTTTTGTTTTTCAGTTTATTATTTTTTCGACGTGGGGTGATCAGTACTATTGTGGCTTGAATGGGATTGAATTATACAATGAGTTTGGGGAGAAGATTTTCTTGGAAGATCAGAGTAAGGAAGTTCTATTCATAAAATACGGAAATACACTTTAAATCTTTGTAGATATTTGTGCGTACCCAGAAAGCATTAACGTGCTACCAGGGGTTTGTGGAGATATAAGGACACCTGATAAATTAATCGACAGTGTCAACAGTGATGATGAAGGTGCCCATTCCTGGCTAGCACCGATAATTCCTAAGTGCCTGAATAGAATCTACATAGTCCTCGATCAGCCTGTTACAGTTTCTCTTATTAAGCTTTGGAATTATTCAAAGACACCGTTTAGAGGAGTAAAAGAGTTTGGGGTATTTAGTTGTTGCTTTTATATTCACAAATGTATAAACACTTCTTTTCTGTTTGTAGGTGTTAGTAGATGATCTGCTAGTATACAATGGCGTATTGGATAGTGCAAAGAAAAAAGGTGCACCCTCATACCGTAGCATTCTGTTTACAGACGATAAGAGTGTCGTGGAGAAAGAAGTTCATACATATTTAAGGTCTGCATTTACACAATAAAGTGTCGCAGTATGTGAATCTTATATTTACAGACACAGTAGTTATGGCCAAGAAGTAGTTTTGCTGGATGAAAATCGGATGACCACTGGAGGATCCTTGCCTGCCGACCAGACTTTAAGGCCCTTCACTTCAGTGAGCCCTTTCGACAAAGGATATGTATCTCAATGAAGAGTTCTTTTATGTAGCTTTATTAATTTGTAGGTGTCTTGGCGAAGACAATGAATTGTTTACTTAAGTCTGGTGGAAGAAAATGTGTTGTACATTGTCCTATGGTTTTTTGGAGCGAAAAAAATGTGTTATTGTTATACATTATATACAGTGTGTCCAAGATAAGGAGGGCCAGTATGGGGATCTCGGTAATGGTAAGAGATACAAATTTGGTTAAATGGGAAGAAAGTTGGGCAATTAATGGACTAAAAAAATGACGTCTAGAAATCCTTGATATAATTTTTCGTTTTTGAGATATCTCAAAAAAAACGAATTTTTGGATTTTCTTTTTTATTTTTTTCTGGCGTTAATATTAAAGTTAGAGCGAAACTGATTAAACTTCTTTATAGCAACTTTTAGTGGACTTAATTATTACGTTATCAATTTTTTTATCCGACGTTTCGTCTTCGAGAAACCATCATCAACTTCATTTTTTTAAATACGGTCCTGGTTTTTTGATGCCAAATTTGCAAATCCCTTGTTACTCTAAATTCAACAATGTACCACATATTATGGTTTAATTACGTTTCGAGCTTTTTTCTGATCATCATCAGAAAATTTTGTAGATACGGACCGGCATTTCTCATAATTTTGTAAAAATAAGTTCATACAGTAAGTTAGGCCTTTTTACATGCCGTTAAAATATTAAAATGCACATCATAATGTCATAATTCTGATACATTAATTTAATAAGCAACCAATAACTATTAACAATAAACAAAAAAGAAATGAACAAAAGATAGACAGAAAGAATAACAAAACGAACATCGAAACCATTTAATAGGTATTAAATTTACAGAAGGTATTCAAAAAGGTTGCCAACATTCTCTATGCATAAATAACATCTAACTGTAGAATCTAAAACATTATTCAGCAATACTGGCGTTATACTTTGAAAGGCTTCAAGAACCAATCTTCTAAGTTCTTCTTCTATTTCAAAACGTTAAATACCTACTTATTACATTGTTTCAAGGCTCGTTTTCTCATTCTTTCTGGCTATCTTTTGTTCATTTATTTTTTGTTTATTGTTAATAGTTATTGGTTGCTTATTAAATTAATGTATCAGATTTATGACATTATGATGTGCATTTTAATATTTTAACAGCATCTAAAAACGTCTAACTTACTGTATGAACTTATTTTTACAAAATTATGAGAAATGCAGGTCCGTATCTAAAAAATTTTCTGATGATGATCAGAAAAAAGCTCGAAACGTAATTAAACCATAATATGTGGTACATTGTTGAATTTAGTGTAACAAGGGATTTGCAAATTTGGCATAAAAAAACCAGGACCGTATTTAAAAAAATGAAGTTGATGATGGTTTCTCGAAGACGAAACGTCGGATAAAAAAATTGATAACGTAATAATTAAGTCCACTAAAAGTTGCTATAAAGAAGTTTAATCAGTTTCGCTCTAACTTTAATATTAACGCCAGAAAAAAATAAAAAATAAAATCCAAAAATTCGGTTTTTTTGAGATATCTCAAAAACGAAAAATCATATCAAGGATTTCTAGACGTCATTTTTTTAGTCCATTAATTGCGCAACTTTCTTCCCATTTAACCAAATTTGTATCTCTTACCATTACCGAGATCCCCATACTGGCCCTCCTTATCTTGGACACACTGTATAAAACAATAATTTTGTAAAGTGTATTAATAAATGTTAAGGATATATTGTTTTCAGTGACTTAATTTTTGAGAACTATAGTTATATCTCATTTTTCCATTGCTGGGACTGCGTCGTGAAATAGATTTATTTGCAAAAATCCCTTCGTTCAATCTGTTTTAAGTTTCATATTCTTACACCTCTTACATAAATGCAATGAAGCGATTCCCTTTTTAATTCACATGAACATTTTATATAATATTTCTCTCTGCAGCTTTTCTCGGCTGTACTTAAAAGATTCCCACTCAATTTTATCGCCCCATAAGCTTTTATTATTATTTAAGTTTTCTATTATATCTCGATATTTCTTGTAGTTCCTTTGTTTATTATTCTATCTGCATTTGCTCATCTTCACATATTCTCTCTTCTTTGTTTAATTAGTTTTAAAAAGTGCTTTGCCCAACTTTCTATTATTTCTTGTTGACTGCCACCAGGTCCATCCTTTTCTTCAACATATACGAGGAAAGATTTGATTGTAACACCCCGTTTCAATAGCGCGTTCTAGCAATTAGCATCTTCTTTCGGACCACCTTATATTTAATTAATGTAGCAAAGGAATTCAGGTTTATCGTATAAAGCATCTGACGTTAGAGATAAGGCACTTGCAAAGCTTTTCTGGTTGAAGCACGTTTGCTTAGCTTTTCCTCGCTAGCAAAACAGTCGAGTTTCTTGATTATTGATTTTTCACAAAGAGACCTCGCGGTTCCGAAATTCTAGGAGCAAGCCAAGCCCGCTTTTGTTAAAACAAATGAAAATCGCCAGCGGCGTTGTTTTTCTTCACGAACAGCCGTAAACATATTTTATAAGAATGCCTCTTCAAGTTAAATTTTGCATACTAATTTCGATATTTAGGCCGGTCCCCATGCGGCGTCCTTAAAGTTATTCTACAGTTGCTCAAAGAATGACAAGGCCTCCCATTTTTCGCTTCTACGTGCAAGCTGGCTAGAAATTCTAGAATGCCTAGTCCGCTTTTTTCCGCAGTTAACTGCTCCCTTTGATTGTGGTGTTCTTGAATTCTATGAAGTAGGCAGCCAAATCTTGCTTAG
The DNA here is from genome assembly GCA_940337035.1 of Agriotes lineatus. Taxonomy (NCBI): domain Eukaryota; kingdom Metazoa; phylum Arthropoda; class Insecta; order Coleoptera; family Elateridae; genus Agriotes; species Agriotes lineatus. The sequence goes on along the minus strand of CALNHX010009292.1, from coordinate 8,323 downwards.
AAGTCCTATTTGTCAAGACGGAACATACCACGATCTTCCCCCTCACGGTCGTTGGATATAACATCGAATTATAAATGTAAGTATGTACATGCATTTCTCAGCGTTTTATCGACAAAGGCAGTTGCCACAAATACAATCAATTCTTACTAAGGCCTTAGAAAATCAAATTGAAGCGTGTTTGATTACTCCTTTTAATCAATCAATTAATAACGCTGCAATATATTATATATAATAATCTTTATTTAACAATTTGCTAGTCCTTTATCTTGTCTGTCCGGGACGCTGTTTCAGCAGCCAAACCGTAAGAAATGGAGAAAAACGTTATGAAAGTTATATGTTTGGAATGGTCATGTCAGGTCAGGAACCGAATTTCAGTCACGTGACACTTCCGGTTTTCGAGAAATCACGTGATTTCCGTCCGTCCGGGACGCTGTTTCAGCAGCCAAACCGTAAGAGATACAGAAAATAGTTATTAAATGAGACATTTGTTTCACTGGTTGCTAGTATTTCATAATAAACACAACAGAATTTAACAAAACGAAGAATTTAAGAGGAATATAAAAAACAAAAAAATATGTATTATATCTGTGGCTTAATATTTAGTGGTAATTTATTGTATTCACTGATGCCCAGTACAAAAAGTGATATTCCTCCCTTAGTATTGGCAAATTCATTTCTTATGTCATTTCTATGCCTTCTTGAATAATTATGGACATACTTCTCAAGCAAATTTTTTAATTTAAATAAACAGGTGTTATCGATATCTTCATCTTGTGCTCAAATAAATCCTCTGCGTAATAGACAACGATGACCAACATTCGTCGAGCATACACCGCATGGGAGTATATATGTTACACCCAATTATCGTTCTCATTGCTTTATTTTGTAGTATTTGCAATGACTGTACGTCCCCATTGTTTACAAAAAATAAGACGATAGTGCAATATTCTAATGAGGCAACATTATACTATTATATAAGATCAGTTTTGAATTAAAAGATATATATAGGTAGGTACGCTTACTCGCCTCAATTGTTCAACCTTTTTACTTCCTTTTACGACAAAGGAAGTGTTGCATTCACCCCAAAAATTCAGTTTGAGTTTTCAACAGATCTTCACGTTTTAGAGTCTCCTGAACCCAAAAAACATGTTTTTCATTGCTCTGTGTGTGTGTCTGTCTGTGAACAGAATATCTCAAAACCGAAAAGAGGTATGATGGTGAAACTTCATATATAAGTTTTGTGTACTATGTAGATGAGACAGCAAGCTTTTGAAAAAAATCGCATAACCGGAAGTAGCTGTTTACACTTTTATTACATTTTTAATGTGTATTGATGTGAGGTAGGTGATTTTCCAGTTGAATAGGTACTTCTAAAATGGGTTTCTTTTGTTTTCTTTTCTATTTGATTTATTAACTCCTATTTTAAATAGGACACCCGGTATATTATTACATTTTTGAATTCAGCTTAAAATTTTATAGAAAATCGTACGACACTCATTAATGACCAATAGAAAAATTAGTACAGGAGCCGTAACCAAGACAACAACAAAATTTCTTGGAAATTTTTTCTAGGTAAAACAACCTAACTGTGAGGGTTTGTGTCGTTACGATTTTCTTACCGAATCTGCATTCGAGCATTAATTCATATCCGAAAATTATTTTTCGTACATTCCAACAACGTCCTAATTTGCCCTCGCGTCCCGCTCGGGCAAATAAATACGACGTTGTTGGAACGCACTCAAAAAAATTTCCGGAAAGAATTAGTGCTCTTATGAGATTATATGTGAAAATTTGTCTCTTCAACTAATGCTCTATTTTGTACCGTTTTTGTAGAATTTGTAATTTTTGAAAATTTTTGACAAATGCCTAAAAATTAAAAATCAAATTTTTGGCTAATTATAAGATCACTGTAAAAAGAAGTTGTGTGAGTGTATCACATCAGATTTTTTACATACAGGGTGTCCCGCGAGGAGAGGTACAAAATTTCAGAACGTGTTCCTTAGGTAAATTCGAGTCGAAAATGTTGATATGAACATGGTCAGCAAATGCTTCCTTATCGAGATATGACATTTTTTAAATTTTGCTCTGCCGCACTATACTAGAAATGTGGTTGAATATTTAAATACCACTTTTCCTGGACAGTGGATCGGGCCGGTGGCCCAGTTTCTTGGCCACCCCGCTCACCCGATTTAAATCCCCTAGATTACTACTTGTGGGGACACATGAAGACTTTGGTGTATGTGGATAAATCACATACTAGGAATGAACTGTTTCATAAAATTATTGAAGTTGCTGCTGACATTAGAAACAACCGCCGTGTTATCCGGAAAGCCGTAAATCACATTTATAAACGGGAAAGGCTCTGCTTGCGGTGTGAAGGTGGTCATTTTGAACAATTATTGTAATAATTCTTTTTTGTTAATAAAAGAGATTTTCCTCTAGTACCTACTACTAAAATTTTAAAAATGTCATGTCTCGATAAGGAAGAATTTGCGGACCATGTTCACGTAGACATTTTTCACTCGAATTTACCTGAGGAACATGTCCTGATTTTGTACCGTACCTCGCTTCCCACCCTGTATGTAATTTAAGCTTAGAGTCTATCCACACCCCTAAATATTTATATTTATCCACACTAAAGAGCGAGTGATTAATCATTTCCAAATTACTGAAATACATATGTACCCAAAACTCACTTTTGCAGCGTCCCTTGGACGTTGTGCTCACATATCAAATGCGATATCACAGGTGGCGATATCCTGAGTTGTAACACGAGCTATTAATTGGCATATTTTGTGATTAAAATACTTGAAAGTTGATTCCTATTTATGGTTTATTTATTTGTTAGGCAATTGTCCTACAAATTTAAGTTGCTGTCACTTTAGCCTTCATGGCTTCTGTATATAATCATGTGTTACTGCGATTATTTGGGTTTGATTAAATGCCCCTATTGCTGATAATATTTTGTGTTCTTTCTGCAACCTCTTCACCTGTACAATTTATATAAGTATGCAGCTAAGCACTAAAGGTATGTGATGTGTTATTATTATTATTTATCTTTATAATTTGATTAAATGTACCATGATGGTACTACAAACGATTTCGCATACAGTATATTCACAGCATGGCTTACAGTTTATCTCTCATATTCCCATTATACCTCACTAGAGTTAGCGGATAACAACCCCGGAAGAGCGCTCAAGCACTCGTGTCTCGAAACAGACCTCATCCACTAACACAGTTCCATCTCACGTCTACTTATATGACAACCGCATATACAACATCCGCAAGGTAAAACAAGGTTAATGATAATACATATATATCGAGAGATCCAAAAAAAACTGTTCCTCAGCGGGCTGTGGAAATTCAACGTATGAATAATATGTTGGTGACACTGTACGTCAATGTCAAATTCGAGGTTAGCAGGTTAGGATTTGCGTCATTTTGTGTCATAACCAAGAACACTATACTAAGGACACGCAACTCCCGTTTCGAAGCGGACCGCTAAAAGCTGACAAGTAAGGCGGCCGTGGTGTACAATTATTCATTCACAAAACTCGTGAACTGTCAATGTCAAACATTTGCTGAGTGTAACTGGAAATTCGGACCATGTTTTAACAATTAATAACACACTTGAAATACACTCCATTGGATTAACAACCGTAAACTGACTTTTAACCGCGATTACAGGTTAATTTAGCTCGCTTCCAACTCTCGAACGGCAGTACACGCTGTCGACAGCGCCGCGACGGCTATCCCCGACATAAGGGCCGCTTTTATATAGAGCCGTCATAGGAAGTTGCATCTCCTTAGTATAGTCTTCTTGGTCATAACTGACGAAAAACCTAACCTGATAACTCGAATTTGACATTGACGTACAGTGTCACCAACATATTATTCAAACATTGAATTTCCACAGCCCGCTGAGGTACAGTTTTTTTTGGATCTCTCGATACATACATACGTACATGGTATTGAAAAAAAGGGTAAAATAGTTTACCCACTTATAGATCTCATCAATACAAACAAAAATGTCCTAATAAACAAGGGTTCGGAAACGCTTCGTTTCCGAGATACAGGGTGTTAAAGGTTTTTTTAATTCTTTTTTTATATTACCTAAAAACACTTGGAGCGATTTTAATGAAATTTTTAGAGTTTGTTTATAACTTTATGAGGTATCTTTTGGACCTATTACAATTGATGTAGTAATTCCAGGGTCGTGCCCAGGGAAGCATAACGATTAGGTTTTTGCACACAAAATAACGCCCACGAGATTTTTTTTGCAATTTTTATATATTTTTTAATAAAGCAACTAAAAATGCAACTTTTTTGTCTCCTGATATTTTTTCAGATCTCGCTTAGTTTTCAAGAAAAAAATTAAAGCCCATATTTTTGCACGTCTCTGAACCTGTTAAGATAAAAACTAAAATGCTTCAATATCTAAAAACCCCTTAACAGATTTTAGTGAAACTTTGAAGGTTTACTGGTGCTATTTATGATCATGTTTTGGCACACTTAGATTTAAATTATTTATTCCAGGGGCGGCTGTTTTTTTTTAAACTTTAACACTCTGTATCTCAGAAACAAAGCATTTCCGGACCCTTGTTTCTTAGGACTTATTTGTTTGTATTGATGAGATCTATAAGTGGGTAAAATGTTTTACCCTTTTTTTTTCAACACCCTGTATACAATTTACAACTAATTTAACCCTAATGACGCACAGTGCCTTCCTTCCTCCCAGAACATAAAAAAAATTAAACAAAATTGAAATACGGTTTTTGATTAGCTAGATTTGTTTTTTATGTTGTGAGTAACGACAAGGCGCCCACATTTTCATAATTCTGCTGTTCAATTTAAAGCCTGACATATTTTCTTGCCTAATCCTTACACCACGCCATATTCTACCGAGACTTAATGAGCTAGCCCAGGCCAAGTTCACCCTTCCTCTAAGGGAGCGGTACAATCTACCCATGAAAACAATGACATATGGCAATGATTTTTAAATGGTAAGTAGTGTCAACTTTTATAGGTATTCTGACTGGTGTTGAAATTGAAAGATATTTGTAGTTTTGGCAGCGGTTTGAATAGTGAAAAATGAACGATTTAAAATTTGAACACAGGAGCGTTATAACATTTTTAACTAAAGAGGGAAATGATCCAAAAATTATGTGTATGGTGAGAATGCTCCAACATAGGTACACGTGAGGGAGATGAAAACAATTTTTCTGATTGGATTAATTGACTGATGCTAAAATTAAAAAAAAACTAAATCCACGTCCCTATTTAAATCAAATAGTCAGAGTGGCTTTTAAAAAAGATAGTAAGAATTTAAGCTATTGGATTGATCATGATTCGGATCCGCTTGTGCTGGACTTCTTATATGCCAAAGCCATGAAATGAGGCTTTCACAAACCCAAACAAAAAAAAACATTGCAGGGGAATTACACAAGAAGAAAAAAGATGGAATTATATTAAATCTTTGCCCTCGTAGCCTTTAAATAGACGTGAATTTTGAACAAACAGTTCAACTGCCGTCAGCGATTCAAATGACACCTAAGAGTAACATTCCTTTTATAATACTGTATTTTATTTATATTTGACGTAGCATCATTTTTCTTTTAAATATATTGTTTTTTTGTTGAAAAGTTGAAATAAAAGTGGATATACTAAAAAATACTGTATTTTCTTCATGTAGGTTTGATATGGACGTCATTTTTGTTTTGAATAAATTATTGTTTTAGTTGAATAGTTGGAATAAAATGTGTATACTAAATAATACCATATTTTATTTATGTATGTTTGACATAGACGTCATTTTCGTTTTGAATAATTATTTTTTTTGGTTAAATAGTTGGTATAAAATTTGTATATTAAATAATACCAAAGAGCATATAATTATATGCTCTTTGATAATACCATATTTTATTTATGTATGTTTGACATGGACGTAATTTTTGTGTTGAATAAATTATTTTTTTGGTTGAATAGTTGGAATAAAATGTCCTATATTAAATAATACCATATTTAATTTATGTATGTTTGAAATAGACGTCATTTTTGTTTTGAATAAATTCCCTATTGTTTTGGTTGAATAGTTGGAATAAAATGTGTATACTAAATAATACCATATTTTATTTATGTATGTTTGACATAGACGTCATTTTCGTTTTGAATAAATTATTTATTTGGTTAAATATTTGGAATAAAATGTGCATATTAATTAATATCATATTTTATTTATGTATGTTTGACATAGATGTGATTTTTGTTTTTAATAAATTAGTTTTTTGGTTGAAGAGTTGGAATAAAATGTGTATATTAAATAATACCATATTTTATTTATGTATGTTTGGCATAGACGTCATTTTCCATTTGAATAAATTATTTGTTGGTTGAATATTTGGCATAAAATATGTATATTAAATAACACCATATTTTATTTATGTATGTTTGACATAGACGTGATTTTCGTTTTGAATAAATTAGTTTTTTGGTTGAATAATTGGAATAAAATGTGTATATTAAATAATTCCACATTTTATTTATGTATGTTTGACATAGACGTGATTTTCCTTTTGAATAAATTATTTATTTGGTTGAAGATTTGGAATAAAATGTGTATATTAAATAATCCCATATTTTATTTATGTACGTTTGACATAGACGTGATTTTTGTTTTGAATAAATTAGTTTTTTGGTTGAATAGTTGGAATAAAACGTGTATATTAAATAATACCATATTTTATTTATGTATGTTTGACATATACGTCATTTTCCTTTTGAATAAATTATTTCTTTGGTTGAATATTTGGAATAAAATGTGTATATTAAATAATCCCATATTTTATTTATGTATGTTTGACATAGACGTGATTTTCGTTTTGAATAAATTAGTTTTTTGGTTGAATAGTTGGAATAAAATGTGTATATTAAATAATACCAGATTTTATTTATGTATGTTTTACATAGACGTCATTTTTTTTTAATAAATCATTTGTTTGGTTGAATAGTTGCAATAAAATGTGTATATTAAATATGTTTGACGTAGGCTTAATTTTTCCTTTGAATATTTTTTTAGCTGAAAAGATGCAATTAAAGTGTATAATTATATGTATTAAATAATACTGAATTTTATTTATGTATGTTTGACATAGATATCATTTTTCTTTTGATTTTTTTTTTGTAGAAACAAAATGTGTAAGTATATTAAATAATAGTGGTTTTAATTTTAAACCTTTTAGATTTTTATTTTTGGTAATTAATAAATCTGTTTCATGTTAAAGTAGAAAGTGCAGGTACTAACTAGAATAAACGCCGTAACTAAGTAGATACGGCACTTATGCTACATATTGTTGAATCACCCATTGACAACTGATGTAGAATGTAGATGAAACGCTTTTACCATAATAATAGTAACAATTTTGAAGTATTTTCCATAAAATGCACTGGGTATGATGAATAATACTTACATCTTCAGGACACAGACCAAAAAATATATATCTTCCATTTGATACCAGCTGCAGAAGGTTAAACGTAGTCATAGTATTCATTCATTCATCCATGTCTTCATCTAACATTGTTTTTTCTTCTTTTGTTTGTTGTCAAGACGCTTTATAAATTGTTTTACTCTTTTTTGTTATTTCTTCTAATGCAGCCATGTCAAACTGAGGCTCCCCCGAGGGCTATAGGGTACATTTGTGTTGTCATGAGGGACGCACACAACAACTAATTGAAGTCATTTAATAAAGACTATTGGAGAATTACCTAAATTACTTCAATTAACTGCTAGTGTCCCTTGTGCGGGCCGCAGGTGTGCTCGGAAAGGGCCGCATGTTTGACATGCATGTTCTAATGGGTTATTCCCTGTTTTGCGTTTTTCTTGAAACTTTCTTTTCTTACTGGTTTTATTAACGTCCACTTATCAGGCCACTTTATTTTACTTTCTCGTTTCGCCCTGCCTATTATTATTGTTCTTGTGCTATACTCCGCTATACCCCGTTTGCGTTTGTTAACATCGAATTGACTGTGCCTAGCAGCCGGTTTAATCTTTTTCCCAATTATATTTCTTTAATTTGTTCTTATCTTTCGTTTCCTGTTTAAGCTAACACTTCCAACTGAGTTAGCGCTCTCCTTTATCACAAACATTTAAATCCACTAAAATATCACCTTTGACAGTTCCTTCCTCGTAAGTATCATGGGGGAAAAAATAAAACACCAATATTTTTACATTTATTTTTCTATTCTTGCAATATAAATGTAATTAAAATAGCTATTACAATAATTCAATAACGACCTCTAACCCATATATAACGAACCTTATTAT
>CALNHX010009291.1:0-51400 GCA_940337035.1 Agriotes lineatus | reverse complement strand
GTATTTAAAAATGTTTATATTGCACACAGTGAGAATTATTATTATTATGGTAATGATGCAACAAATGGAGAGGAAATCAGATGAAAGGAAAGGCAGGTTGCAAGCATCAATAAAAAGAACTGCAGAGGAAAGTAAGAAAACTACTGAAGAGTTGAAAAAGGAGTTGCAACAGTCAATTGAGGAAAGAGAAGGTAAGTTGCAAGCAGCAATTGAACGAACTGCAGAGAAAAGTAAGAACGATGCAGAGGAAAGGGAAGGTAGGTTACGAGACGCAATTCAGAGCACTGCAGTGAAAGTACAAGAACAAAAAGAACAAGCAGATAAGATGGAGGAGACAATGAAGGAGTTAAAAGAAGATTTTAATAAAATACAACTTCAGAATAAACAAGAATTGCAAGCACAAATAGAAAATATTTGTATAACATTAGAAAGTTATAAGGATGAAGTTAAAAATGATGTGGGAAGGAAGAGGCAGGAAGAATGCAAACAGTTAGAAGAAAATTTAACAAAAATCATGGAAGATAAGTTAGTAAAGAATAACGACGAGTTGGAAGGAAAAATAGGAGATACACAAAGTCAGAATATGGATGAGCAGACGAAAATAAAATTGATTGATGATAAGGTAGATAAAAATCGAACTGAGATGCAAGAAGAAATTAATGACAGTGTAAGCAGAGTTAATGTGTTAACAGAAAATCATTCAACAAAGATTAAAGAGGTACAAGATACATTGAAAAGAATACAAGATGGGACGGAAATGTTAAACAGTAACCAAAGAAGTAATTATATTGGAATACAAACAGACATGTTGCCAATATTTGAAGGAAGACCTGGAGAACAACCTTATCTTGTAAAATTAGATGATATCATGAAGTCGACACATGATGAGAATAAAAGGTTACAAGTAAACAACATGACGTTAAGAAATTATGCAGATACATGATAGATCAATACTGGAGCAATGCACATCAAGCTCGAGTGAGAACTCAGTTAACAACCGGTAGATATTGGGAAAGAGGTAGCACACGTGAAATGTATGTGATACAAAAATTCAATAGAGCTCAACATTTGACCCCAACGTTAGCTGAAAAAGAAATCATCCAACATTTGTCCAGACATTTAGAAAGTGAAATTACTAGAGCAGTAGCTGTACAAAATATTAAAACATTGAAAGACTTTTTAGAAATAGTCAGGAACTATGACATGGCTATTGGAAATAATAATAGAGAAAGTAACAGGAGAGAAAATCAGAATTTTCAAAATTCTAGTAAACGGAAATATGATGAACCACAACAAAATAAATTTAATTTTGTAATCAATAATTATAATTTTAGAACGGGAGAGATGAATTTTAATAACAATTATAATAGGAATTTGGACAGATAATAGGTATAACAATGATAACCAAGGAAGGAACTGCCAGTATAGAACAGAATACAATAACCAGGATAGGAAAAGATACAATACCATAATTGAGGACAAAAATAAGGAAAGAATGAATCAAGAGGATGGAACAAGTAAATATCCTAGGCGTCAATACATAAATACAATATACGACAGAGGAAAATATATGCGAGAAAATCACATAGAAGAAGCTGAGGGTTTGAAAGATTCCTTAGAAGATAAAAAAAACTTCAATTTTAAATAGTTTAAAGAAGAACCACACGTATTTTAACAATAGTTACGAAAATAATGGAGAATTTTTACTGGAACAGAAAGAAGAAGCAAAACAGATGTCAACATTACCATTTTTAAAAGTTAATTTAAATAATATTGAATATTTAGCTTCTATAGATAGTGGAGCTATGGCTTCCTTAATAAATAAAAAGGTAATTTTAGATAATTTAGATGTCCTATATAAGAATATTATAAAACTAAATAAAATAGATTTGCTATCTGCTACCAAAAGAAAAATATCAACAACAAACCGAATGTTAGATGTTAAAATAATTATTAATCAATGGGAATGTGTTGTTAGATTGTTTATAGTAAAAGGCCTAAGCGTGGATATGGTGTTAGGAATTGACATTATTCAGCAGTTGGGGATAAATATTGATGGATCACAAAGGTGTATTCATTTAAAGGGGTTAATTAAATCTTGGATCTGTACCAGTACTATCGACCAAGTAAATAAGTGTTGCCAATCAGATGCAATTGGAGACATGATGAAATATAAAGAAGGTATTATTATTAATAATAATATAATAAATGATATAGAAAATAAATATGATAATAAGGGAGTATTGCTGAATGAATTAAAAATAGGTGAGAAGAATAAACAATTTGAAGGCCAAATATTACAAATAATTTATAGAAATAAACAGATTATTAATGAAGTAGGTCAAGCAAAGAAATACATTCATAAGTTACAGTGTAACGTTTCTCTCTTAATTAAGCGCTACCAAACGTAATTTAAAATTAACAGCGTTTAATATTCGCAACAATGGACGTTACAACAATTAAAATACGCTCGAACTGGCAGAACTCGATCGACGCGGTGGATACGAAGGATCGGTCACCGCGCACTCCTTCCTTAATACGCGAGAAGTCCCGAGAGCCGATCGCCGCGTTTAAAACCAAATTCGAGCAGCATACTCGAGGAGATCGTTACCAGAACTTAGCCCGGCTTTCAGCCGCTTTCCGCGGCTTTCGCCGCGGAAGATTCCGCTTCTCCGACACCAGAAACCGACCAGAAGAATTCGGGCTAATAACTCGACTCCACCAGGTACCTGATTGGATTCTAATAGACGTATTTCTGGAATAATCGGACTACGTTTATTCGAATTTTCTTGTAAGCCGAAATCTACGAGTTCGTTCGGTACAACTCTGGTTAATCGGATTGTACTGTCCGTGCCGTTTGATATTTCGTGAGGTTTGCTCCGACCGTTTGCCTGCGAATTAATCTTATATTTGGGACTATCGAAATAATTTTGATTCGCAGCGTGGACGTTTCTAGCAGTCCCACGAAACGGATTGACACTCAGCTGGAATATCGGCGATTGGCAATTGAGGTTATTTCACGGAAACAAAGCTAGCCCACCAATAAAACATCTATGAATGTTGAAACGGCAATAACTTATATCCCGTAAATTATTAAAGCACCTGTCAAAATCCAGTAAAATTGGCACGTACATCCGAGTACGTTAGACTAAAATTCATTTGAGTTATAGATTTGCAAATCATAGAATCAATCTCATATTTTATGTGGAAATAGTCAAGTATTACAAAAATCGACACTTACCTCGTAGTAAAATATTTGGTCACGGCGTGCAGACGACCTTCGCACGCGCCGAAGTGTTGATAACGTTAGGGCCAGGTGCACATGCATGCCATTGCAAGGACGTGCACGTGTATAGGTGTTCACTTAAATTAAACAACCCATAGCTTCAATCAAGTCACTTTGCAATTAAAATAAATTAGAATCTCCCGTTTGTTTACACCGACACTAGTTGACATTTTTAAGTTTTGTTTTGGTGTTACAGCTTCGCCAACTTTGCCAAACTAACGCTGTGAGGTTCGCTGGCATACTTCGATGTACGAGAGGTAGCCTACCATCCAAGGGACCAGCCGTAGGATCCAAATTTGAATATAATACAACTTGTAGTTTATTTCGAATAAAAACAAATTTACTTTATCATTATATGTGTAATTAGTAGGGAATAAATGTATATACTATTAAGTCTAGTTTCTTTAAATCAGTCGAGGTATAAGCAATCAGAACCCTGACCTAAGTAAGAGCTATCAACCAAATTGGGCACATTTAATAATGCTACATGCTTGCTTATCTAAATTAAATATAAATCAGAAATCATTGCCCCAGCTAGCATTACAACAAGTTGACGAATCAAAAAGTTTTAATAGCAAATCTTGCCATATACCATATGCATTAAGAGAACAGGTTAGGAAGGAAATACATAAAATGATAACAGATGGAGTAATAGAAACTTCAAAGAGTAATTTTATTAATCCTTTAGTGGTAGTTAAAAAACGTGATGGTTCCCTTCCTTTATGTTTGGATGCAGGCAGAATTAATCAAATAACAAAACCACAATACGAATCTCTACAAACTATAGATGGATTATTAAGTAGAATTTGGAATATACAAATACTTACGAAATTAGATTTGAAAAACTCGTTTTGGCTTATTCCGAGAAAATACACAGGATTCAGTATTGGTGGTGAGATTTTTCAATTTAAAGTGGTACCATTTGGGTTATCAACGTCTTGTGCAGCGCTGGTAAGAGCAATGCAGAAGATATTAAACCAATTTGAAGACTTTTGTGTGCATTACGTTGATGATATCTTATTGTTTTCTGAAAACGAACAACAACATTTAAAACACTTAGCAATTATAATTGAAACATTAAATAAAAATGGATTAAAATTGAACATATCAAAATGTGAATTTATGCAGGAAAAAGTAACGTATTTGAGATAAGAGATAAGTACAAATAGAGCAACCATAAATGAGAAACGTCTTGAGGAAATGAAGAATTTACCTCGTCCATCGAATTTAAAAAAATTAAGAGGGTTATTAGGTGTTTCCATAGTGATTTTAAATAGATAGATGTAAATAGATATTAATTGTTATTAAATTAGATACTAGAATTAGCATGGGGTATAAACAAGTTATTAATTAAAAAAAATTAAGAAAAGAGATTTGAAATAAAACTAGTTTATTTAAACCTTTTTCTTAATTGAAGAATTTATGTTATGACACATGAAGTAGTATAATAAATCATAAGAAAGAAGTATTCAAAACTAATAAATTTGGAAGGTTACAATAATTAAATCTTGATGGGTGTAAAATTTCGAATATGAATAATGAAAGTAATTGATACAATGAAAGGAGCCATTTGATAGTGCGATATTAATTAAAATAAATAAACTTAATGGTTGTATTAAATGTTAATAAAAAACAAACCAAGGTGATATTAGACAAATCTAGTTGTTAATAATAATCAGAATGAATATCCTGTAATTGTGTAACGTTTCGCTTGTGAATCTAAATTCTAAAGATACTTGGAACGTATTGGGAATTTAATTCGCCGCCTTCTCAAATTTTTGCATCTCAAGACCGCGCTAAGAAGCGATAGCGCGGGCCGGTAGCCGATGCGCAGGAAACCACGTTTGCGCGCAGGAGTGTTTCCCCCACTTTCTAAGTGGGGAGGCCACGTGCACCGACCAGGAGCCGCTGAAACGTATAAAAAGGAACACCCGACAGCTCCTAGACAGATTCTATTCCCGAGTCCTCTCCTGAACTACTCCTGACTAGCGATGTCTCGATCCGGTCGGATTTGATACAAAGGATCGAATCCGGGGCAGGATCGATTTGGATCGAGTCCAAGTTTCGGTCCGGATTCGTTCCGAGGAACGAAAAAGTCGCGAGGCGTCAATTCTCGCGGACATTCATTCATTCCTTTGGCATTCCGTTATTCAATCCATTTCAATACAGAATACAATACAATGTGTTGATGGGGAACAGCAAATGATGATGGTGTTCGTTTTAAAGGCTCGACGTCGACAGGCGACACATGATACGGCCGAACTTGCATGCTTTTTTATCAGTTATCAGTGATTTATGGCTTTTGGCGGCTTTGTATGTGCCCAATTGATGTCTGAGACATATAAACATACTGAATTACCGACTGCGTGACCACTCACCAAAACAAAGATACTCGCGTTGTTCGTTCCGGGTCCGGAATGACCGAGGACCCCGGGTGTCTGAAATGCACATTCAATTTCGATGTCGATCCGAGGATCGAGTCCGATGGACTCGATCCACTTGCGGAATGGGATTGGAATGAACGAGTCCGCAAAAGTATCGAAACTTCCCATCACTACTCCTGACCCACCCGGAGCGATCACTCCCTTGCTTTGGTATGGTTACTGTCTTAGCAAGGGAGAAATCGCCTAAATAAAAGTTCTTGCGGGTTTGGTATGGTTACTGTCTGCCTGCAAGAACACCCCGATAACCCGGAGATCCTTATCAAACCCGTTCCCGAACCGTCATTAATTTAAAGGCCGAAACCGTGGCTACTAATTGGCTTTTCCCGTATCCCGTGTAAACGAACTGATGTTAGTTAAAGGCCGAAACCGCGGAATTTGTAACTAGCGTTCCGGTAATCCGCTGAACGAAATCACCGCCACCGTCCCGTCAGTGATCATCCGAGTTCTGAGGGTGCATTCCATTTGCGTTCTCGAAAGCCGTATTTTAACCGTATTAACTCGCTCGAATTGTGAGGCACCAGGAAGTCATCAACAGCCCGCCGCCGCCAGGCTGGACGCATACAGAGATTATGCGACAAGGGACCTGCCTGTAAGAGTCACCGCCAGCATCCTATTAGCGTTCCTGAAGCCCTCCGAAAGAGATCTCCGCACTGCCGCAATCTAGGCGAAGCCGCAAATTCGCTTGAATAGCGAATTTCCCGAGAGTCCGACCGCTGCATCGTTTCAAGCCACGAAAGCCGGCAAATCGGCCAGCGACCCCGGTCCAGTTCGGCTCACCGAACGCGAACTCCTGCAGCTTCTTACGCCGGCAGGTATGTTCTTGAAACACCATTTCTAATCCGAAATGTTCGCAGCAGCTAGCCATTGTAAACAAATCTCACCTGGTGCATGCGGCCGACGACCTTTGCTCCGAAGTCGATGCGCGAAGCAGCTGATGCGCGGCCGACCCACTCCGAGACATCGCCCAGAGGCGTAACGTGCGCTAGGCCGGGGCATTCTACCAGACCGCTCCGCATCCGCACAGCAGCCCCACCGGCGACCAGGAACAACCCCTGTTGATGCAACTACCCCCGTTGGACGTAACGCGCAGTGTGCAATATTATTTCTATATTTAATGTAAATAGTTAAAAACAGTATATCTCATTTCGAATATTTACCCAGTGTTATTTATTGATCTACGCTATATCCGAGCAATTTGAACGTGTTCTCCGACTTAGAGCATATCCGAGGCAATAAGGCCAATTAAAATATTCCTAATAAAGGCGGGTCATTACAATAGTATTATTTTAAAATATAGGAAGTGTGCACTAAGAATTGTATCTAATAGGGATAGAAGTTTGTTTAGTTAGTTACTGTAAAACAACTCATGAAAACATACATGTAATTTTGAAATAACCAAGTTTGTGAAATAAAAATAGAAATTATGACTTAATTTGTGTTGGTTTTGGTAATGACAAATTAAAAAAGAGCTTTAAACAAATCTACGAGGTCGAACAGGCGCAATATAAAATGGAATTTATTGAGACATCAAGTGGATGAAGAGATTATACAGATACAGTTAATTGGAGATATAGAATACAGAATGTTATATTAGTTGAAGAGATTTGGATATTCTGTGAGTATTACAAGAGACATCGGACTATATGCAAAAAGTGAACAAAGTTAGATTTGGAACATCATAATATAGCAACTTACCAGGAGATAGTTCGTGTGACAGTGACATTCAGGAGGAACCAAGACTGGAGTTTGGGAGCAGAAGAGTTGGTTTGACAAGACGGATGTAGTTAAAAGGATTCACAGACTATCATAGGTGTTGCTGTTTGTGAAGTGGGCAGTAGGTGTTGCAGTCTGTCGACGTTAGGATCCGGTATTTGTTGGATGTTACAGTGAAAGCTAGAGCAGTTAAAGAGGTTTGTGTAGATAAGTTGAGAAAGCATTTTGAATAACTGTAAATAAAAGATAGTGATAATATAAAGTTGATATAGTGCTTACGTAGATGAATTGAATAATAAATGTGTTAATGTTGTAACATCTGGACCCTTCTCATAAGGGTTGTTAAACTTTACGCTCGTCGGGTAGCTTTTAAACAGTCGGAGATAATTTTGGTTCCTCAGATATATGATAGTTTAACATACAAAAACAGCATCGGGATACAATTAAACAGTTTAATGTGTTTACCTGTGATACATTTAGATATATCGACATTAATTAATAACAAGAAATTACAATAAACTCGTGTGGACTGCTGGTGTAGATAACAGGCGTTCTTATCGGGGTGGACGGCCAGGCCTTGCAGGTGCGGTTGATAAGCGAACACGTTTCTGACCTTGCGGACTAGGTAGCTGGAATCAAAACAGAATTAAACGGTCTGCCAATTATACAGTAAATCATATCACGGCTCTAGAGATTTTACTGATAGTGCAGGGGGTGAAGCCCGCCTCTAAATTCATTTAGGGACGTCTGGAAACAGATAAACTAACAACGCCGCATTGCGTTAATAAATATGACTTTAATTTCAGAGTCCGAGCGCCGACCAAATATTGCTGCTTTTCCTCCAAAGCCTGCCGGGAAATTTCGTGCGCTCGGACTATTTTCGACTGGTGAATTGAAATTACAACGAAATGCTAGTTTTAAAGCTTGAGTGCGGGCTGTTTTGATTACGTCTGGAAATTACAATGAATACTGTTTTATCCTGCAGGTACTGATTAAGTCAGTGCCCAAATTAGATTTAAATATGCAGAACGGGTGCAGGTTATTCAAATTATGAATTAAAATTAACAGGAGAACAATTTATGTTCGTGGCGTACACCTTAGAAGAAGGTGGCTGCGCTCGGCATCCTAGGGATTTTTAATACAGGAATAGTTAATAATTCGTGTAGCGGGTCCTCGTGGAGGGCATCCACTTCAAACGAATTGCAAGGGATTTTATTACTGGAGCGAGGAGAAATTCGTGTAGCCGGTCTTCAGAGAAGTGGTCAACTTCGAACGAATTCTCTACAGGTTATTAATTACAGGGCTTGTTAAAATTCGTGTAGCGGGTCCTCTAGGAGGGCATCCACTTCGAACGAATTGCAAGGGATTTTATTACTGGAGCGAGGAGAAATTCGTGTAGCCGGTCTTCAGAGAAGTGGTCAACTTCGAACGAATCCTCTACAGGTTATTAATTACAGGACTGGTTACTTACGGATACCGGATGGGAATCAGGGATGATCAGGAACGGGAGTCGGACTGGGGTCTGGAGAGTCTCTGGGAAAATCTGCTGGAATATCTCGAAGGAATCTCCTTTTATGGGCCCTAGAAAAGTCCTCAAGTGGGGACAGCAAGTGGGGATAGTGGCGCGCGACTTGACTCGGTACTTCCTTGTTATCTCTGGACGTGACGTCGGTCTCTGCGCGTTTATCATCACGGGCAATTATGAACAAGAGATAACGCGAGACTGGGCGATGCGTAAATTAAACACATTTTTATTGTGTAATAATAATTTACGCGGAGGCTAGCGTTACATATGCCGGTCCCTTCGGGGGAAACGGGAGCTCAGTGGACAACTTCTTCAACGAGGCTCTCAAAACAATACAGAAATAACCTGGAGGTCTGGTGTTTATTCGGATGGGACACCGAAAACATTCTAACTGGGAAACGCGAGGGTGCTAGATTTTTAGCGGGCGTTTCTTCGGAAACCATGTACCGGAGGTGTAAAATTTTAATATACAGGTTGCGTAAAAATTTTACTCTAAACTCTGGCCTAGCTGAACACAGAGGTTGCGGTTTCAACGTGTATTCGGGATATTTCTGCGGAGAAAAACAGGTTTCGGAAGCATTTAAATCTGTGAAAGCATACAGGTTGCAGGATAACCTTCTTTCACAAAAGCTATTTCACTAGGAAAATTGTAAAAGCTGCGGGAACCAGTACAGAAAGAAAAATGCGGCTTCCTTTTTACATTTTCTCCTCCAAGCTTCGATAATGAATCTACAAACTTTTGCTATTAGCCGGGTCTACGGGGGCAAAAGTACGCTTCAGGAGGAAACTACAATAACATCGATCGCAATTAAAATCAATCGCACTTTTAAAATCAATCGCACTTTTAAAATCAATCGCTCAGGACAGGGGAATTCATCTGTAATACTCCTTCACGCTTATCGGGATTAAGCGAAGAGTTTCAAACTCACGGAGTGGGTGTCGTCGCGGTATCGACTTACACCCGCACAAGCCTAGGACTCTCTGGAGCGCTTTCTACACTACGCTCTGGGAACGGTTGCATTAGTCGCGGTGTCGACCTACATTCCATTCATACCGGGATCCTCTAAGCGTGAAAAAAAACATCTAGGCTGCAGGATAGCCTTCTTTCACCCATAACGGAATCGCCGGGCAAATTGTAGAGGCTGCGGTGACCAGCATACAATTTCTGAAAAAAAAAACGGTGCACAGGATCTCTGGGGCGCATTCTAAACTACGCTCTCTGGAAATATAAGTGTGAAAATATCTAGGTTGCCGGGTAACCTTTCACACACACTAGAATGGCAAGGAAAATTGTAGAGGCTGCGGGGACCAGCATACAATTCCAAAAAAAACGGTGCACGGTATTCTGGTAAACACATTCTCGCCTTCGAGCTTCGACTATTCGTCTACGATCTCCTGTCATTATCCGGTTTTGCGGTGACAGGAGCACGCTCCAAAAGGAAGATAACAGGGAAATCATTCGCACTAACTAGGGCGGCATTCAAACTCACATTCGGAATTCATGTACATTTACATTCTTCAATTTACAGGCGCACCAGGTGCTTACACGGGTACCTGCAGATATTCCGGCGGATGAGACATCAGGATTGTCTTTCAAGCGGACTGCGGACTACGGATTCTACGGGCGAGACATCGGGATTGTCTCTCAGGCGGACTGCGGACTACGGATTCTACGGGCGAGACATCGGGATTGTCTCTCAGGCGGACTGCGGACTACGGATTCTACGGGCGAGACATCGGGATTGTCTCTCAGGCGGACTGCGGACTACGGATTCTTCTGGAATTTCGGAAGGCGGTATTACGCGGGCGGTCCGTAGTATTGTCGGCAATTTAGCTAAGGCACCTCGGGGACGCAAAATCCCGTACCAGCAGTGAAGCCGCTGGCCCTTGAGGGTAGGAGAAGACTTTCTGGACTAGACAAGATCTAGACAGGATTTTATCTGGAGAGGACAGAAGCTGGACGGGTATCTGGGGGTTCTAGACTGGGACATCACGGTTTTCGGGTTTTGGTAGATTTCTCTGGACGGCTAGGCTGTAACAGGTTTTGTGCATTATTTAAATCACAACAAAATTTACAGGTTCGGTATTTGCAAAGTTTATCGGTCTCGGGCGCCATCTGGACACAGGAGATGTATGTGCATGTTTGCTAAACTATGTATATATCTGAGTCTAGGTTCCTGCTCGGAGACGCCATTGTAACATCTGGACCCTTCTCATAAGGGTTGTTAAACTTTACGCTCGTCGGGTAGCTTTTAAACAGTCGGAGATAATTTTGGTTCCTCAGATATATGATAGTTTAACATACAAAAACAGCATCGGGATACAATTAAACAGTTTAATGTGTTTACCTGTGATACATTTAGATATATCGACATTAATTAATAACAAGAAATTACAATAAACTCGTGTGGACTGCTGGTGTAGATAACAGGCGTTCTTATCGGGGTGGACGGCCAGGCCTTGCAGGTGCGGTTGATAAGCGAACACGTTTCTGACCTTGCGGACTAGGTAGCTGGAATCAAAACAGAATTAAACGGTCTGCCAATTATACAGTAAATCATATCACGGCTCTAGAGATTTTACTGATAGTGCAGGGGGTGAAGCCCGCCTCTAAATTCATTTAGGGACGTCTGGAAACAGATAAACTAACAACGCCGCATTGCGTTAATAAATATGACTTTAATTTCAGAGTCCGAGCGCCGACCAAATATTGCTGCTTTTCCTCCAAAGCCTGCCGGGAAATTTCGTGCGCTCGGACTATTTTCGACTGGTGAATTGAAATTACAACGAAATGCTAGTTTTAAAGCTTGAGTGCGGGCTGTTTTGATTACGTCTGGAAATTACAATGAATACTGTTTTATCCTGCAGGTACTGATTAAGTCAGTGCCCAAATTAGATTTAAATATGCAGAACGGGTGCAGGTTATTCAAATTATGAATTAAAATTAACAGGAGAACAATTTATGTTCGTGGCGTACACCTTAGAAGAAGGTGGCTGCGCTCGGCATCCTAGGGATTTTTAATACAGGAATAGTTAATAATTCGTGTAGCGGGTCCTCGTGGAGGGCATCCACTTCAAACGAATTGCAAGGGATTTTATTACTGGAGCGAGGAGAAATTCGTGTAGCCGGTCTTCAGAGAAGTGGTCAACTTCGAACGAATTCTCTACAGGTTATTAATTACAGGGCTTGTTAAAATTCGTGTAGCGGGTCCTCTAGGAGGGCATCCACTTCGAACGAATTGCAAGGGATTTTATTACTGGAGCGAGGAGAAATTCGTGTAGCCGGTCTTCAGAGAAGTGGTCAACTTCGAACGAATCCTCTACAGGTTATTAATTACAGGACTGGTTACTTACGGATACCGGATGGGAATCAGGGATGATCAGGAACGGGAGTCGGACTGGGGTCTGGAGAGTCTCTGGGAAAATCTGCTGGAATATCTCGAAGGAATCTCCTTTTATGGGCCCTAGAAAAGTCCTCAAGTGGGGACAGCAAGTGGGGATAGTGGCGCGCGACTTGACTCGGTACTTCCTTGTTATCTCTGGACGTGACGTCGGTCTCTGCGCGTTTATCATCACGGGCAATTATGAACAAGAGATAACGCGAGACTGGGCGATGCGTAAATTAAACACATTTTTATTGTGTAATAATAATTTACGCGGAGGCTAGCGTTACATATGCCGGTCCCTTCGGGGGAAACGGGAGCTCAGTGGACAACTTCTTCAACGAGGCTCTCAAAACAATACAGAAATAACCTGGAGGTCTGGTGTTTATTCGGATGGGACACCGAAAACATTCTAACTGGGAAACGCGAGGGTGCTAGATTTTTAGCGGGCGTTTCTTCGGAAACCATGTACCGGAGGTGTAAAATTTTAATATACAGGTTGCGTAAAAATTTTACTCTAAACTCTGGCCTAGCTGAACACAGAGGTTGCGGTTTCAACGTGTATTCGGGATATTTCTGCGGAGAAAAACAGGTTTCGGAAGCATTTAAATCTGTGAAAGCATACAGGTTGCAGGATAACCTTCTTTCACAAAAGCTATTTCACTAGGAAAATTGTAAAAGCTGCGGGAACCAGTACAGAAAGAAAAATGCGGCTTCCTTTTTACATTTTCTCCTCCAAGCTTCGATAATGAATCTACAAACTTTTGCTATTAGCCGGGTCTACGGGGGCAAAAGTACGCTTCAGGAGGAAACTACAATAACATCGATCGCAATTAAAATCAATCGCACTTTTAAAATCAATCGCACTTTTAAAATCAATCGCTCAGGACAGGGGAATTCATCTGTAATACTCCTTCACGCTTATCGGGATTAAGCGAAGAGTTTCAAACTCACGGAGTGGGTGTCGTCGCGGTATCGACTTACACCCGCACAAGCCTAGGACTCTCTGGAGCGCTTTCTACACTACGCTCTGGGAACGGTTGCATTAGTCGCGGTGTCGACCTACATTCCATTCATACCGGGATCCTCTAAGCGTGAAAAAAAACATCTAGGCTGCAGGATAGCCTTCTTTCACCCATAACGGAATCGCCGGGCAAATTGTAGAGGCTGCGGTGACCAGCATACAATTTCTGAAAAAAAAAACGGTGCACAGGATCTCTGGGGCGCATTCTAAACTACGCTCTCTGGAAATATAAGTGTGAAAATATCTAGGTTGCCGGGTAACCTTTCACACACACTAGAATGGCAAGGAAAATTGTAGAGGCTGCGGGGACCAGCATACAATTCCAAAAAAAACGGTGCACGGTATTCTGGTAAACACATTCTCGCCTTCGAGCTTCGACTATTCGTCTACGATCTCCTGTCATTATCCGGTTTTGCGGTGACAGGAGCACGCTCCAAAAGGAAGATAACAGGGAAATCATTCGCACTAACTAGGGCGGCATTCAAACTCACATTCGGAATTCATGTACATTTACATTCTTCAATTTACAGGCGCACCAGGTGCTTACACGGGTACCTGCAGATATTCCGGCGGATGAGACATCAGGATTGTCTTTCAAGCGGACTGCGGACTACGGATTCTACGGGCGAGACATCGGGATTGTCTCTCAGGCGGACTGCGGACTACGGATTCTACGGGCGAGACATCGGGATTGTCTCTCAGGCGGACTGCGGACTACGGATTCTACGGGCGAGACATCGGGATTGTCTCTCAGGCGGACTGCGGACTACGGATTCTTCTGGAATTTCGGAAGGCGGTATTACGCGGGCGGTCCGTAGTATTGTCGGCAATTTAGCTAAGGCACCTCGGGGACGCAAAATCCCGTACCAGCAGTGAAGCCGCTGGCCCTTGAGGGTAGGAGAAGACTTTCTGGACTAGACAAGATCTAGACAGGATTTTATCTGGAGAGGACAGAAGCTGGACGGGTATCTGGGGGTTCTAGACTGGGACATCACGGTTTTCGGGTTTTGGTAGATTTCTCTGGACGGCTAGGCTGTAACAGGTTTTGTGCATTATTTAAATCACAACAAAATTTACAGGTTCGGTATTTGCAAAGTTTATCGGTCTCGGGCGCCATCTGGACACAGGAGATGTATGTGCATGTTTGCTAAACTATGTATATATCTGAGTCTAGGTTCCTGCTCGGAGACGCCATTGTAACATCTGGACCCTTCTCATAAGGGTTGTTAAACTTTACGCTCGTCGGGTAGCTTTTAAACAGTCGGAGATAATTTTGGTTCCTCAGATATATGATAGTTTAACATACAAAAACAGCATCGGGATACAATTAAACAGTTTAATGTGTTTACCTGTGATACATTTAGATATATCGACATTAATTAATAACAAGAAATTACAATAAACTCGTGTGGACTGCTGGTGTAGATAACAGGCGTTCTTATCGGGGTGGACGGCCAGGCCTTGCAGGTGCGGTTGATAAGCGAACACGTTTCTGACCTTGCGGACTAGGTAGCTGGAATCAAAACAGAATTAAACGGTCTGCCAATTATACAGTAAATCATATCACGGCTCTAGAGATTTTACTGATAGTGCAGGGGGTGAAGCCCGCCTCTAAATTCATTTAGGGACGTCTGGAAACAGATAAACTAACAACGCCGCATTGCGTTAATAAATATGACTTTAATTTCAGAGTCCGAGCGCCGACCAAATATTGCTGCTTTTCCTCCAAAGCCTGCCGGGAAATTTCGTGCGCTCGGACTATTTTCGACTGGTGAATTGAAATTACAACGAAATGCTAGTTTTAAAGCTTGAGTGCGGGCTGTTTTGATTACGTCTGGAAATTACAATGAATACTGTTTTATCCTGCAGGTACTGATTAAGTCAGTGCCCAAATTAGATTTAAATATGCAGAACGGGTGCAGGTTATTCAAATTATGAATTAAAATTAACAGGAGAACAATTTATGTTCGTGGCGTACACCTTAGAAGAAGGTGGCTGCGCTCGGCATCCTAGGGATTTTTAATACAGGAATAGTTAATAATTCGTGTAGCGGGTCCTCGTGGAGGGCATCCACTTCAAACGAATTGCAAGGGATTTTATTACTGGAGCGAGGAGAAATTCGTGTAGCCGGTCTTCAGAGAAGTGGTCAACTTCGAACGAATTCTCTACAGGTTATTAATTACAGGGCTTGTTAAAATTCGTGTAGCGGGTCCTCTAGGAGGGCATCCACTTCGAACGAATTGCAAGGGATTTTATTACTGGAGCGAGGAGAAATTCGTGTAGCCGGTCTTCAGAGAAGTGGTCAACTTCGAACGAATCCTCTACAGGTTATTAATTACAGGACTGGTTACTTACGGATACCGGATGGGAATCAGGGATGATCAGGAACGGGAGTCGGACTGGGGTCTGGAGAGTCTCTGGGAAAATCTGCTGGAATATCTCGAAGGAATCTCCTTTTATGGGCCCTAGAAAAGTCCTCAAGTGGGGACAGCAAGTGGGGATAGTGGCGCGCGACTTGACTCGGTACTTCCTTGTTATCTCTGGACGTGACGTCGGTCTCTGCGCGTTTATCATCACGGGCAATTATGAACAAGAGATAACGCGAGACTGGGCGATGCGTAAATTAAACACATTTTTATTGTGTAATAATAATTTACGCGGAGGCTAGCGTTACAATGTAAGATACAATTGTCAATTACCTGGTTTGATGAATTTTAAAAGTCAAGTTTGACGTTATGTGTCATTGATAGTCAAAGATTTTTGAAAATACAATTTTAAAACTTCAATTAATAGAGAACTAGATTTTGGCGAACCCACCCTGAAAATAAGAGCTCTCGATTTAAAAGCAATTATCGTTTAACATTTAAGACATTGCATTAATTAAGGCATAGTTCAACTGGAGAGCTATAGCAGTATATAGGGTTGCATAACCACATAACTTGCGCCATGGAAAAGCAATGAACTAATAGTGCAGGAAATATAAGCCAAAAATTACCGGAACCTTGAAAAAATTACTACAAGCAAGGAATTCGTTAGAGATGTTACATTTACCTTCTTATTAAATATACTAAAGTTCCACAAAATCAAAGCTATGCTACGGCCGTCATATTGAAAAATATCGGCTCATTTTTGTTTTTTCCTATATAATTCCGTAAACGATGCTGATATTTAAAAAAGTTTTAAGTAGAAAATGTAGACCTAATAATATAAACGGTTTTTTTAAATTATGAGCTGTAGAAGGACATCCGCAGATATAAATATTAGTAAAACTACTGTCGCCACAAAAAGCAAACGGATTCTCTTGCAAACAATAAAAATAAAAAACTGTTTATAAAATATCTTGCGCTCTAGTTAAGAAATCCATGTATAAGAGGCCTAGCAAACGAAACAGAATTGGTTGTCAAACGAAGTGCAACTTCTAATCCTAATAATCTTTTTGTTATACGTGGTGAGTCAATATTCACTCTCCAGCCCTCGTATATGTGCACTACAATATTAAAAATAAGACAAAACTGAAGAATACTAAAATTCCGAAAGCGAAGCCGTTTTCAAGTAAAATTAAAATAAACATTTTTTTCGTTTAACTTCAATAAATTCAGATACAAGAGAAAACTTAAAATATTAAAATAATATAACTATCTCGGTCGAGATAAACATCAGCAAAACATCTAATTCCTTAATAAACCCTCAAAAAGGTTACCATTTTCGTTAATACACGTATGTAATCTATGACTAAAGTTCCTGGCAACAGAATTGAAATTATCATCATTTATTTCTGCTATTGGGGCAATAAAGTCATCCACTCCGACAGGCACAGTAAAATAGACATTTTCTTTTATGTATCCCCACAGCCAAAAATATATTGGAGTTAAGTCGGGAGACCGGGGTGGCCACGCTATTGGCCCACCCCGCCCAATCCACTTATTCAGAAAACGGCGATTCAAAATCCCTTGCACTTGTAATGTAGCATGTGAAGGCGTTCGATCGTGTTAAAAAAACATTGTTGCACGTTGTTGTAAAGGAGTATCTTTTGTATTTGAATTCCTTGAGATTAAACGAAACTTTAAAAATATATCTGTATTTATTTCAGTTTTAGCTGAAAACTGCTTCGCTTTCGGTATTTTAGTAATCTTCATTTTTGTCTTATTTTTAATTGTAGTACACTTATACGAGGGCTGGGGAGTGAAGATTGACTCACCCTGTATGTAATATTATACGTAATTATATATACGTTGTGTTTAAATAGTTGTGTACGGTGCAAGTGAATAAAGAAGCATTTTATCAATAGGGGGAAAACTTTAGCTCATGAGGCAAAGCCGAGTGAGATAATTTTCTGGAAAGCATAAAATCTCTTTATTCACGTGTTGCATATATATTTCTTTTAAATACCTGCATTTCATTATATCGTGTGTTTGAAAAAAAAGTCATTCGCAGCATGCCATGATTAAATTGAAGCTTGCCGTAACTTGATTGAAGCAATTGAACTACCATAAGTCAGAGAGAACTAACTAAATTTCATCTTGATCTTGAACTATTTTCCTAAAAATATACAAAACACTAAATAAAAACAATTTTTATTTACTGTTATGATTAATACACTCGTTGTTGTTGTGTAAATGCCATCTTATTTTTCTTTTTGCTTGATACAAGTAAACTTAATGCAATGTAAACTTTTACTTGTCACAGGGACAGATGTTTTAATAAACAAAATACAATCTGGTATTCACCTACAGACTTAAGTTAAGACATGACTAGATTTTCTATATTTGTTTCCAAGACCTACCCTAAATGAGTTTGTTTGGAACACACGATATAATCATTATCTATATCCTCTTTTACCTTTTGGTGTCGAGGACCATTCATTCCTCGCAGGAAGTGCAACGGAGGTAATGAGCCGCTGGCGAGTTACATTACGCTCCCCTCCCTGATTCATTATATAACTAAATTTTTAAATTGAATAAAAAAATGTTTCCCATCACTGTATAGAAAGTCGGCTTTTGCGCCTTAGTTTTAGAAAACAAAACCGTCTCCGGCAAATTCCTCGAATGCAATTGCTCGAAATCAATTGCTCGAAAATCAAATTGCTCGAATGTAACTTTTCTCGAAATACAAGTTCCTCGAACCGCAATTTCTTGAAAATGTTTTGCTCGAATTTATGTGGTCTTAACATCTGGAAATTTATTTCGGCATTAAAGAGGGAGCAGAGTTTGAACGAATTACGGATAGAACAATATGTCAGCGGTCAACAACACACCATAAGTCGAAGAATATATCGCGATAGTGCACAGAGACTTTTAAGATTAGTGAATAATTATGAACATGACAGAAATATATATGATTATGTCCGTGGATTAGCACATAACATACAACATTAAAACCATATAATATTTGGTTTTTATAATTTTTAACTTAATCACATACCAATACCTATTTTTTATTAATAAAGGTTATAATTTGTAATTTGTGTTTTTTTATATTTGATATTAACTGATTTGAGTTAAGGCTATTTCACAACTTTATTTTTTTCGAGCAACAGATAATCGGGAGATTGCTGTTCGAGAAACTTGCAATTCGAGAAAAGTCAC
Organism: Agriotes lineatus; assembly: GCA_940337035.1. Classification (NCBI taxonomy): domain Eukaryota; kingdom Metazoa; phylum Arthropoda; class Insecta; order Coleoptera; family Elateridae; genus Agriotes; species Agriotes lineatus. The sequence goes on along the minus strand of CALNHX010009291.1, from coordinate 32,440 downwards.
AACCGAGCAATTGAATTTCGAGCAACTGATTTCGAGCAATTCGTTTTCGAGCAATTGCATTCGAGCAATTTACCTAGAACCAAACAAAACTGCCAATTTCCAACCCACGCAAGCCAATTTTTATTAAGTCCCGCCAGGAGCCAATATTTTTTACCTCCCGCATTTGTGTTTATGTCACCATGGATACCACACCAAAGCTTGGCAACGCTATGTCGACTTGGAAATTTAACAAAATGTCATCACAAAAATCTAAAGTTACTAGATACACATCTAATAAATTCCCAAAGCAAAACTTTAAACATTTTGCATTAAAAACTAACGTTCGAAGAAATAATCATATATATTGTTGTGGTCTTATAGTTTTCATTTTATTTATCTAAAATAAATATTGTTCTCACGGTTCTATCAAAATTGAGCTCTAAACCTTACCTTTTTGTCCACAGCTTGAGCATGCAATTGTAATAACTGTAATTATTAGACTCTTATATCTCTGGGTTACTGTTGAATGCAATTAGAACATAAACAATGAAACTTTATAATGCATAATATGAGACAATTATATTTATTAGAAATATATCTGCATTTATCATATTTTTATAACCTTTGTTTATAAGACTTGTAAAATAATTAATTGCATTTAAATCAATTTTAGACTAATGATTCTGTATGTGTACAATATTTAATTATTTAACTTGTTTAATTGAATTTAATTTTATATTTGTAAGTAGCAGATAAATATTTGTGATTCCTGCTTTCCTTTTTATATACGTTTTATTTCAAATTGAAGTTTTATACACTTACTTAGTAATCTAGCTCTTTTATCTTCTATATTCCAATTCACTTGATATCTGCATCAGCTATCCTTCTCGTGTTAGTCAGCAATTCCTTCTGACCGTAAGTTTTATGCACTCACTTAGTCTTTTTCGTTTCACACTTAATCCTTCAGTATATTACTTATTATGCGTATGACATTATATAACTGTACATACCAGTATTTGTTTATTTAAAATTGACTATTTTATTCAGTTTTAACTTGGGCTTGTGTCAATCTAATTCATACATTTTACACCCCATTTGTTCTTGTTATTTTCAAAATACCCGCCAAAAACCTTGGTTATTCTAAACCGATAGTACAGATTTTTATATTTTTAATCTTTATGACTTTTTTAGTTGTCATTAATCATACTTTTTATGTTAACAGTTCTCATTGTGTCTGTGTCCAATTATATGATGATATTAACCATTTTATACACCAAATATGTAAGAATTAAACTAATGTATTACATTTTATGATAATATTTACTTCTTTCAGATAAATCTTGGCTAACAGAATAACCTTCAATTAATTTGAATTACAACAATTGCAACCACAACTAAACTGTTTACAAATAAACTGCAAATACCGTTGTAGGAATTCCAATAATAAAAGGAAATTATTCCAATCACTATGCTATTATGAATATTATTATTAAACTGCGTTATTATTCTTTAGTTTTAAAATGCTTAGTCATTTTAAGACTATATCAATATATCACTGGAGCAAAGGTTCATTTCCTTTTTTGTGTGTTTAATACCCGCCGCTAACGCGTCGGGCATTAAATTCACACCCGGGAAGAAATGACTACCTTTGCTCCCTAGATATATAAATAGCTATTAAATAAGTAATCTCATTACTTATCTGTGTGCTACCTACCATGGTAACGGGTATGTATTATGGTATGGATTATTGACTATTTTATTCACTACTGAACATTATTAAGAACGTTAAGAACATTATGGTGATTACACGAAAAACGGCGATGCCCATGGTTACGACACCCGCAGCCGAGGCGATATACATGTTCCGCAGCAGAGGTTCGGGATAGGATTGTTTAATTCGCTCCCTAGTACTCTCAAAAATTTCAGATTTGATGAAAATTAAGACTATCTTGTTTTACTGACTACAGTATTTTGTAATTACTGTATTTTTCTGTATATAACTGTTTTATTTGAGTATATGCATTGTATTTTTTTATTTTAAGGTGAATTGTGACATATCTAAGCACCACGGTGTATATTATGATGAATAAAAATACTATTACTATACCTTACCATGTATATTTTCATAGATAAAATACAGCTTTACAAGTAGGCATTGGAAAAAGTTCTCTTTAACAATAGATTTTCAAAGAATCACAAAATGTGATTTTTACAGAAATTCTAAAAAATTATGAAAATATATTCTTTAAACAGTGTTATAGATACAGTGGAACTTCTTCTTACCGAACTTCCGTTTTATAAAATTATCTAACTAATTTTTACGGGGATTCTGCCGTTCAAGTAATTTACCATATGAGTTTAGCTCTATTTTACGAAATAAAATTCCATTTAGCGAAGTAATATATGAACAAATTTTTCTAAAAACTGTCGCAAATTTTTATCAAATTTTTCAAAGTTGATCTCTATAGGTTTAAAGTAGCCAACACTACCTGAATACCTTACTAACTACTAAGTAGACTTGTACAGGATTAGTCTTTTATTTATGGTCTTTAACCGGAAATTCTTGTCATTATTATAGCTTCCATAGGGTCAGGTTGAGGGTTATGTTTCAGGGTCAATAATTTTGACTCGAATGTTTGCTATGTAATTCACATAACTCATGACGTAGTAAGAACTTCTGTATTTCGTTCAGTATTGAATTTTCCAAATTTACGTGAAGTTAAAACTTAAAAACAAAGGTTCAGCTGTACATGTAACATCCTTCGGTGCATTTCTGTTAACGACTACAGAAACACGTCTGAAAATAAGCGAAAACGATAGTGGATGTAGAAAGAAAGACGTCGCGTTAAAATACGGTATTCCGCCGAATAGTTTATCAACAATTTAAAAAGCCGGGAACATATTACGGCATGTTCTAACGAAATGGACTTGAAATGAAAACGTGCAAAAGTGTGCAAGTATGCGAATCTCGACGAAGCTATGATAAAGTGGGAGCAATTAGCGCGGGAACAGAATTTACCTTTATGAGGTACATTAATAGACGAAAAGACACAATTCGCCAAAGAGTTCGGATACGAGAATTTTCAAGCAAGCTCCGGTTGGTTGAACAAATTCAAAGGCAGGCAGAATAATTGTGCAAAGACTGTTTCGGGTGAAAGTGCTAAAGTTAATGAAGAGGACTGCAAAACTTGGCGCAAAACGATTTTTAAGAAAATCCTACAAGAATATGAACCTCGTAACAGCTTTAACGCTGACGAGACTAGTTTGTTTTTTAAATGTTTACCTAATAAAACACTTACTTTTAAAAACATGTATTTTGGAGGAAAAATAGTTAAGAACAAATTATTGTAATGGTAGGAGCGAATATGAATGGAAGCGAAAAACCAAAGTTTCTGGTTATGAAAAAAAAAACAAAAGTCCTAGATTTTCTCTTTTTTTTTATTAAACGGTTTACTGGCTAAGTACACTAGGGCTGTTCACAGTAGTGATTATTTTAGTTAACTAACTTATGGCAATTTCAATATTTAACTGATCACATGGTTTAGTTACTTGCACTTGTCACGATTTGTTTAGTTCACATTTAGTCACTGTGTTGGAGCAAGACATCTTGTGGTAGTCTTGGCTTCAATCGCGTGGTTGTCGATTTTTTTCCCAGATTAAATCTTGCTGTTGCGGGGCATTTGTTTAGGTCGTCAACGAATTTCTTGGCTGTGAGTTTAATATGTTCTTCTATGCTTGGGATTTCTAGCTCTTTATGGAGTTGGTTGTTTCGAACGTACCATTCGGCGTTCGTGGCGATCCTCAGCGCCTTGTTTTGTAGCATCTGTATCTTTTTGAGGTTTGTTTTGCTCGTTATACCCCAGACTACGCAAGCATACGTTACAACTGGTCTTATGATACTTTGGTACAGTATTTTGGAACAATCAGTTTTTAGGCAGCTTTTCTTGTTTAAGATGGGATATAATATGGCCATTCTTGCATAGCCTTCTTCTAATTTTTGATTGACATGCAGACTCAATGTCAGCCGTCTATCGAGGTGCAGACCGAGGTATTTGATGGCTCTGTCCTTTGTATTCCATGGTATGAGTTGATCATTTATGATGACAGGTTTCGGATCATTTGGTCTGCGGAGCGTGAATATTTTTGCCGCACATTTTGAGGGATTAATCGTGATGTTCCAGCGTTGAAATCATTTTAAGAGAACGTTCAGTGAATTTTGAAGTGCTACAGCTGCGGCTTCAATATCTGGATGTTGTGTGAGGATGGCGGTGTCGTCCGCAAGCATGGCAGTAGTGGTGTTTTCTGTGGTGGGTATGTCGTCTAGAAATATGTTGAAGAGTACTGGCCCTAGCACTGATTCCTGTGGTACGCCCGCTGCTATGTTTTTTGTGGTTGATAGTGTGGAATTTATTTTGACTTTGAAGGTACGATTTGTGACGAAGGAGTGTATTAGGTTAATTAAGTACCTTGGGAAGCCCAATATTCTCATCTTGTAGATTAAGCCTTTCAGCCATACTCTGTCAAAAACTTAAGCAATATCCAGAAACACTGCCGTGGTATGTTGTTTGGTTTCAGATCCTTTTATAATAATTTCTGACATTCTTAGGAGTTGATGTGTCGTCGAATGCATTGTTCTGAATCCGAATTGGAAATGTGGCAGTATTTCTTGCTCTTCTATGTAGCTATTTAGTCTCGTGAGTATAATTTTCTCGAGTAATTTCGAGATGGTGCATAAAAGACTTATTGGTCTATAGCTGTTCGGATCGTTTTTATTTTTGCCTGGTTTGAGGAAAATTATTGCTTCTGCTATTTTCCATGATGCTGGGAAATAATATATACTAATACAGGTGTTAAAGATACTTGTCAGAAAGGTTAGGGCTTTGCGTGTCAGGTTTTTAAGTAGGACGTTTGAGATTCGATCGTGTCCAGGCGCCTTTTTATTGGGTAGTTTTTTATGACTTCTTTAATTTCTTGCGGTGTGGTTGTGAGAATGTCGTTATAGTTTGATGGGGTTGTCTGGGTATCTACCAGTGTTTCGATGTTGATGGTGTTTTGGGTATTTTCAGGAGTGATGTTGTTGTAAAGACATTTTGCTAGTGTTCGGCCATTAGTTCGGATTCTCTATCTGTGGAGTAGTAAGCATTGTTATATTTGATTGGGGGTATTATGCTTGGCTTTCGTGTGATTTGTTTGGTTACTTTCCATAATGAAGAGTCTTTACTGTCTACACTTGATATATATTGATTATATAGGTTGACCCTGTAGTTGTCGAGCTTCCATTTCACCTGGTGGGCGAGCTTGTTTAGTTCGGTTTTGTATTGTCGGTTTTGCGTGCGTTGCCATAGTCTTCAGTATGTGTTTTTTTGTTTTGATAAATCGCTGTATATATTTTGGGGTGCTAAATTGTTGATACCTTGTACTTTTGGAAGTTGATTGCATGGATGATTGGGTGGGTGCACTATGGCGTCTGTTAGATGCTTTACGCTTTTGTCCACTGTTTGGGTGGTATAGGGCAGATTTTGTGGCCTTATTTTAGCGTCCAAGTGCTGCTTAAATTTATTCCAGTCGAATCTTCCATTTATTAGTCTGGTCTGAGGGGTGTAGCTTTCAGGCTTTTAGTTCAGTGTTATGACTACTGATAGGTGTCCGGAGTCTAGTTCCGTTAGTACCTGATGGTTCAGTGTTTCTGGGAGGTTTTTTGTAGCCCAATATCAAGAATATCTGGCCTGTGGTCAATTCTGTATGAGTAGTGGGTATATTCTGCAGGTGCTGTGACGTGAATGTTGTGTTGAGTGGTAATTTCATGTAGTCTTTTCCCATTGGGGTTATTTGCACGGCATCCCCAGAGTGTACTTTTGTAATTTTGAGTAATTTAACTCTGAAGGTGCCCACTAATGGGGTATGGTATGATTGTATATCTGCACCTGGATATGTTTTTACGCACGTGCAACTGTTTCTGTATCTTTTGCTTATCAGGATAAAGTCTATTTGATTTCTAATGACGTTTACCGGCGAGTCTTTAAGCGATTTCCAGGTATAAAGTCTTCTTGGTGGGAGTGTGAAAAATGTATTCATTATTTCTAAGCCTTGTTCTCCTGCAAATATGCTTAGTTGGTTTCCACGTTCATTCCTTTCGCCCAGCCCGTGCGGTCCTATGAAATCACCTCACCGACCTTTTCAGATTTTTAAATTGAAATCCCCCATTAGTATATTTAGGTCTTGTTTTGGCAGGCTTTTTAGTATTTGCTGATAGCGGCATAGAAATATCCAAAATTTTTAACTCAGTTTACACTCCGAACTGTAATCTGCAAATCTCTACAGCATAATAATATTTCTTTAGGAACTTGCTTATTGCTAAAGTCAAGGATGCTGTCCTTCTGTACATAAATCCAACAGCAAAAGCGAAATAAATAAGTATCGACTCAATTTCGAGACTGTGTAATTAAAAAAGTACAGGAAAAAAATAGTGGACGTGACTACCTCCCTGGACTTTCCCATACTGGAAACTGTTCATATCGTGTTTATTCAACAGTCTTTACAACATATCAAAATTTCAACTCGATGACTCACGTCTTCACCGTGATAAGCGTTTACACTTTCACGTAAATTGCGGGTAAATATAAAAGAACGTGTAGTTCAAAACGTGACCACCGAGCTTCTGTAGATGGCGCCACGTGGACAAGCCGCCACTGTGCTAGTTTATGTATTATTTTCCTCAAAACGGCTGTAGCACCGAGGTGAAATTTTCTAAGTACCTGGAAATTATATTTTCTAGGGAATACAAGATCGATTTTTTTATTTTCGCGGAAAAAGATTCTTTGACGCAAAAATATAACAACCGTTAGAATAAAAAAAATATTTTTCAAAAATAGAGGGGGGAGGGGGCCGGTGCGCTTACATATATCCACGAGTGTAATATTTTTTTGCATATTCATATGCTCCATTATGCACTGAGCAATTCAGTAAAAACCCCAGCTACCTATCTTGTTTTGTTTAATAATTAAAGGGATTTAAATTTTCAAACTTCAAAGCTTCGTAGAGGGCGCCACAGATAATTCATGAGATTCTTTAAAAAACAGATCGATAGCCCTTTTCGGGGTCTATCAGTGTATGAAGTTTAAACAAATTCCTGTAGGCAGTTTTTGAGAAATGATTTTTAGAAAATTTCCAAAATTTTGAAAATTTGTAATTTAGGCCCCTTAATATTTTTCAAAACACTTTTTATATCACCTCATGTTAGCCTTCATATACTATTCAGAAAAAAAATCAATTGAATCGATTCATCCGTTTTTGAGTAATAGGGCGTTAAACTCAAAATTGTCAAAAAATCATAGCGCCCTTCATTTTAAACCTAGCGAGTTCGGCAAAAAACTAACAGATTTGTCTTATGACCCTCTATCGTTATCCGCGATAAAATTTTCAAAATTTTAATCACGAAAACAGTGATACCAAAAAAACATGCGTAACTTCCGCTTCCGGTTTCGGATTTTTTTGAAAAGCTTATTTTGTCGATGAATTTTCGATACACCCCCGCATTCCAAAGCGCATCAAAATCGGAGCAATACTTTCGGCTGTAGGAGCGTCACCCACCCACACACCCACACACCCACACACAGACATTTTTTAAAAACCACTTTTTTGGGTTCTTAGAGGCCCAAAACGGATATTTCTGTGAAAATCTCGATTTCCAAAATTTTCATGATTCCAAGACTTCCCTATACCTATGGGTATGGGAAAGTAAAAACACGTAATATTTACATTCGGTGCTTACAAACAGTGTCTGTAAATTTTCAGTCAATTTTAAGCAAATTTCTTAACCATACATTTATTTTTAGCAACCTTGCACATTCCCAGATTTCTCGCCAAAAACCTGATCAAAATTTAAATTTACCGCCAAAACCTAAGCAGAATTTGAATTTCCCGCCAAACTCCTGATCATAATTTGAATTTCCCACCAAAACCCTGAGCATTATTTAAATTTACCGCCAAAACCTGCGCAGAATTTGAATTTCCCGTAAAAATCTGCGCAAGAACCCCAGCGCAGACCTGTTCCAGCGCAGACCTCTGCCCGTGCAGACCTGCGCAGAAACCCCCAGACATCCGGTTTATTTTAGCAACCTTGCACATTCCCAGATGCTCACATCCACAAGTCTGGACAGGTCTGACATCTGACGACACGCAAATATAGCCTCTATTAACACCTACAACACTGATAAAGAAGATGATAGGATAACTTATAAAGCTGAAAGATGCTGGGTGGCTAAAAATATGATCAACAGACGACTCTTTCATCGCTCCGTTTTGTAATATAAAATGATGTTATTTAAAACTACCAGTTTAGAATTGGCTTGCGGATGTCTTATACTGCAAAAACCAACTTTTATGCCTTGCTGTATTATTGTATTTATAAATCTCGGGTTTTTAAAATAAGTTGTATTATCTGCTAATATTTTCTTTGGTTTTCCAAATTCTATAAAATATTCATTTACATAGCGTTCTTAAAACCAAGGCGCTAACGCAAGAAGTAAATAAATTGCTGCATCACAAACGAAAGTGAGATTAGTCTTACAGGCCTCCACTAATATATCAAATAGAGATTTTTTCAAATTGAAATAAAGAATGATTATCGCAAAAAGATTTGACTATTAATAACCGATTCCTTAAAAAAATGCAAATAAATTTACTCAATCAAAGTTGGGTGTAAACGAAAAGTTTTAAATTCTTCAGTTGTTTTGGAGACTAATCATAATAAAAAAATGTAGTTAAAACATATAGTGTCGTGGCTAAAACTCGAACGCTGCTACAATCCACTCGCAAGCAAATACGAGCAAAATGTAGATTCAATACTTGATCCAAGAATCTGGCATGTAGGAGCTTTAGTTTTTTCGTGGAAACCTGACACAGTCAACCTAACAACTTAAAGATTTTTTAAATTCTTCATGTCAATACTTATAAAACCGGTTACAGGAATATGCCAGGTTGACCAGTGATGTATAATATGTATTTGTAATAATTTTACCTGTGTGCTTTATAATAATCTCCAATAGTATAATTATATATATTGTTACCACCAATCTTGTGTCTTAGCGGAAATTCAAGAAAATGTTTCCACTAAACAGGTAGCCGGACCTGATTTCTAAGCAATCTAGATAAGTTTTTTATCCGGCAAAAATGAAACTGCCCCTCACCGTTGCGTTGGGTATCGTGTATAGCATCCTTATTAATTAAAGCATTTTTTACTAATATATTGCTGTGGTCTAATAGCTTTTATTTAATTCTTATTCTCAGGGCTTTATTTTAAAATTTTTGATTTTAATCATACCTTTTGTCCGCAGTCTTTAGCATGTAATTGTAATAATCTTGAGTATTAGTCGTGCCGATTTTCAAACAATGACTTCATTGTTCAATTATTTTTACCAACCTCGCAACTAAACTAGTACTTCAAACGTTTAACCTGCTAACTGAAGATTATTTTTTACTAATATAGTACTGTGATCTAATAGCTTTTATTTGGCTTTATTTAATTCTTATTCTCAGGGTTTTATTTTAAAATTTTGATTTTAATCTTGCCTTTTGTGCACGGTCTTTAGCATGTAATTGTAATAACGTTAGTTACTCGACTCTATTCGACTATTAAAATCAGATTAAGACATAAACCGTAAATAACTATAATACTAGATATAGGACAATTGTATTTATTAAGTAATTAATACCTGCTGCCTGTATCATACGTTTAACAGACATATTTGGTTGAATTTCGGTATATACTATTAGACCACAATGACTCCATACAATTAATCCGGTTTATTTTTTAGCAACCTTGCACATTTCTCAAACAATGGCTTGATTGTTCAATTGCGCATAAGACAGACAGACAGACACCCACATCTATCTCTAGCGTAATAATTGGCTGATGTATAATATATCTTTGCAATAATTTTAAACATGTATGTTTTAGACAAAATAAATACAAGTATATTTACAATAATTGTTTTATTACACCGTTGTGCTTATAAACCCGATTACAGGAACGTGTCAGGTTGGTCAGTGATGCATAATATATTTGTAATAATTTTATACATCAACAAATATTTCCAGACAACAATGACTTCATTGTTCAATTTTTACCAGCCTTGCACATTTTCATACAAGTCTGGACAGGTTTGAATCCCTAGACAATAACATCCGGTTTATCTGATTCAGCAAAAATTCCCCAGACAACAATGACTTTATTTTTTAGCGGTTGTGCAGATTTCTCAAACAATGGGCGTCATTGTTCAATTGGAAGATAATAACATCTGACTAGATACCCCGCATCTGCAAGTCTCAACAAGTTTGCATTCCCAGACGATGACTCACATCCGCTTAAGCCTGAGAAATATTTTTTGATAAGCGTAGAAATAAAATTAGACTTCATCGTGAGAATCTTATAAAAATTTCAAAATTAGACTTTTAGCCTCAAAATTTATCGTGGGAATCTTGTAAAATTTCAAAATTAGATTTTAGCCACAAAAATTCATTGTGGGAACCGGAAGTGGCACGTGACCTAGGTGAGGTCAATGACCTCGCCCTCGGCTAGACCAACGACCTTGACCCGGCCTAAGCCCGTGACCTCGCCCGTGACCTTGAAAAAGTTCAAGGTCAAATGCGTGTCAGAACCCGCCTAGGTACACTACTCTAACGCACCGAGTATTGTATTAAATTGTTTGGCCGACATATATTTTTTTAACATTTTCTATAAATTCATGACTTCGCTTTCGAATCGCAAGCCATCAAGCAAGCTGACATCAGTAAATGTTGTAGTTGACACTTTAAAACGTCAAAATTCAAAGTTGTAAATATCAATTTTCTTTCTTTCTCCTAAACGCAACTGAACGATAAAATACGTAACTAGCGTTTCTGCTAACACCCGTTAAAAAGCAACTTTTTGTTTAAGGGTCTCCGAAAGCAAAACATTTTGTAGTCATTTTACCGCACCGCGGTGCGACAAAGCACTGACTAACTATAAAATCGTAGTTATGGTGGACGTCAACTGTGCATCATGTGTTGTTTACATGTCACGAGGCCAAAATAGTTATTTACGTCGCAAGCTTAGTAAATTAGCCTTTATGGGCAAACCGGATAATTTGCAGGGTAAGCGACGTAGGAGCGAGCCCTGTAATCCTGTGAGCCCCAACAAAGGCTAATTGCAAGCGAACCGCGTACGTTTTATTTCCTCTTGCTGAAAATCCTAAAAATCAATGTTAGTGATTAATAAACGTTGTGTTTATTAGAAAACAAGGTGCTTGTAAAGTCACCATGACAACATTTTACAAGCACCATGCCTGTAAAGACTCATTTACCGAGTCAGTTCAGACGACAGTAATATTTTACAGGCACCGTGCCTGTAAAGACTCATTTATCGAGTCAGTTCAGACGACAGTAAACGACCTTTCACAAGTCAAGAGGAAATAAAAGTTCATTACAGGAAGCGCATTGTGATAAAAACTTTATCGGTAACGATGATGGAGAATTGCTTTAAGAAAGCTAACTTTGTAGAAGACATCAACGATTGGGATGAGGAAGACATCGTTTTAGCAGATTTAAACCAAAAGTGGGAATAATTAAAAAATAAAAACGTTGTTGGAAATGGTGTTCAAATTACATATTACGAGGGAGTATACAATAATATTCAAACTTTCAATTTGCCGACGCAAGAAGGCATACTGCAAAGTGCTATGAATAATGAAAACGAAGAAAACGATCCCAATCATAGGAGTAGCTTGGGAGGAGTAACATTTTAGCTTTAAAGTGCAAGTGCAGCAGGCTTTTGCAATGTAAGTTTAAGCATTTTGTGGAAACCGTTTTCGGCAGTTCGTATTTTTGTGTGTGGTAGATAGTTTTGATTTTGCACCCCCCCCCCCCCCCCAAATGATGCCCCAAGTTATACCCATGCCCCAATCAAAAACCCACAGACGAAGAACTGTTTTTAAGACGGGCTAAATGAAAAACAATTCAATTGTTTAAGTGAATGTGGAACATTTTACCAACGGAAACCCATATTTAGGTAAATATAATGTGCAAAAATATATAATTTTTTTTAAAACATCAAATATGGATATGTAAAAATAGGGAATAAATTGCTCGCAAAGACAAATGTTGTTTTTAGAACATGCAGATGCATTGATTCTGATATTTTAAATAAATTTCTGTTTAATGAAACTTCCGTTTAAGGATTTTTTCTTGGATGTAGCGACGTTGCCATAACTTTTATTTTTAAAAAAGTCTAGTTTTTGTAGAAATCGTGATGGCTCAGTGGTAGGCATCCTGCTTACGATCCCCGAACCAGATGAAGTTTTTAAAAAATTAAATAATGCGTATGAAACCTCTACAGAACGCCATCATTAGGAAGTCATGTGAAGCCGTGGGTCTCATGTTACTACGATGTGTAGTATGTAAAAGATCCATGCTAAGGTTGGAACTCCTTATAGTGTAGTGACAATTTGGAGAGAGTCGTTTGTGATTCGTGTTATACTTTTGGCAGTACTGAAGTGTATTGTCACTATGTCGAACTCGAGGTTAGTACGTTAGGTTTTGTTTGTTATTTGACACAAACTAGCGCAAAACTACAAATCTCGAACTTGACATAGCATGACAGTGCTACCAACAATGCAGTAGTGAGTGACATAAATAGATAAATTCCTATTTTATGCATCTGAAATAAACAGTTAAACTACAACTTTAACCATAAGAATTGATTATTTTTTAAATTTCCATGCCTGTTTTTCATGTTTAATTAAAAAATAATTATAAAAATCTCTAAAGGGCTTTGCTCACAACTTCCCTCACAAGTAGACGTTGCGACAAAAGACAATTTTATCTACGACCACTACTAAAAGTAGGCCTTTTAGCGCTAGATTGTTTCACTAAAAGTGACGTTTTATAGTTTACCGTGTTTAAAGAAATCAGCTGTTTACTTTTAGCACACGGGCTAAAAGTGAAGTGAGGTTATAAAACTACAATTTCGAACTGCAAGTGAAGTTGTAAAGCTATTCCAGTTGCTTCTTGCGTTTTGTAATGAATACAGTCATATGAGCCCACTAGATGCAAAACTCTGCGTTTGCACTCTTAGAAAATGCGTGCTAGAGGCAATAGTAATTTACATTACGAGACCGGAGAGTAGTGTTTTGCAGGTCTCCCCAAGCTTCCAGCTTGGCCTACGGCTCGCCCTGTGATCTACTTGGTTCGATCTGCAAAACACTACTTTCCGGTCTCGTAACGTAAATTACTATTGCCTCTAGCACACATTTTCTAAAAGTGCAAACGCAGAGTTTTGCATCTAGTGGGCTCATATGTGGAGTATCAATAATTACATTTCGTAACTCACCTTGACAGCACGGGCGTGGCCAAACAATCGCCCGCGCGGCGTAGTCTACTGTTCATTATGACATTAAAAGTGTCGCAGATGCGAACCTTTCTTAAATCGATATTTATGGATAAATAACGGTAAAATTAAGGTCGTAGATAAAATATTGTATGCAACGCGTGCTAAAAGTCGTTTATGCGCGAGACATGTTATGAAACTCAGCCTTCGGCTTCGTTTCATAATTTTCATGTCTCGCGCATAAACGTCGACTTTTAGCACTTGATGCATAAATAGCTATTAAAAATCAAAAGAAACTAGGGGTAAAAATATATTAACGTTCGTAATAATACTGAAACCATAAAAGGAAATACTTGGCACCCATTATCGTCAAGTGTATAGCCTAAACTATGTGCAAATTATTACTTATATCTATATTTCTAAATTAAAGCAAAAATCAACAAAAAATCATTTTTTTAAGGTGCTCACCCTGTATATGTTAGGTCCAAAATATTTTCTTTTTCTTCAAAGGTAAAAACATGAGCTATATGCTAAATATTACTTTTATTTAAATAGCAAAAATTGAAAGAATTTTTATTTATTTAAGGTTCTCACCCTGTATACCAAAATGTTATCGATTTCATGCCAGGAAAGCATATAATCTGCATACAAAATATTGTCTTCGGTACAACAACCGATCTTCAGTTGAACACAATTTTGTCAGAACTGAATTCTCCCCGCCAACTCGGCTTAAGACTACTGCGCATCCAATTCTCAGGGCTTCAGCTAGTTGTCCCGGACTGTAAGTATGGTCATTAAATTGAATTAGTGTATACTAGAGTCCCTGTATATAAAAGAGTTGGGACATGTAGGGTGACTTGTTTTGGATCCACAAACCATGGAGTACATGATTTTTTCCAAATTTAAACATTGTGCATACTCCTTTCAACTAAAACAAATGCAATATATCGTTGCTGCATCACATGGTCCTTGATTTGTGGATACAATGGCTCAACTCTTAGTACATATAGGAACTCTAGTGTATACTAACCTCAGTAGAAGTGCATTACACTAATAATTAATGGCTTACGGAAGAAATCATATTAGGGAAGTTTTGAGAACCACTGGTTAAATCAGCTGAGAGTGCATTGACCTAATACACCGAATGTGTTTGACATACCCAAACAACGGTTTTTGCCTCTGCAGATAACCGAATTTCCGACGAACTTGAATTCATAGACTTTCATTCCAGTGACCATCAATCAGTTAAAGCAACTAAATGTTTTAATATTTGTGGGATTATTATTAGTTTTTGAGTTATAGTTTATTCTGCAGTTGTCCTGTTTGTTTCAATCCCAGTACCATTAAATTTAAAGATCATGCATATAAATCACCCTGTATATTTTTAAAGTCACTGTATGTTTGTAATGGATAAGGTAAGGCATGTGGAGTACCAGGTACCTTAGACACCGACTGCTTTGGTCATATGGTCAAAGCCCCACTTAGAATTTTTGCCGATAAGTCACTGTTACTGTCAACTGAAATTTGTGTGTGTAAGTTAAACAGTAAATGAAAGTCGTGTGATTACACGTTCTTACAAAGTGAAATAATAGATATTTATGCATTAAGGGATATATGAATATGTTTTTCCCCGAGGTTGACATGTGTTACAGACCGACGGCCTCTGGCCCGAGGTCTGTAAGTCAACCGAGGGTAAAAAACATGAATATCTCCCGTGGTGCATACAATATTTTATTTACTAGCATATTCGTAAAAATAGTATGAAATTTTAAAATGTCATAATGACATTTAAAATTAAAATATTTAAGTAACATCAAGAGTTGCGTCAATGTATGGTTGCTAAGACATGGCCTATAGTTGCATAGTTACCAAGAGTTTGAGGGAGAAAAAATTTGACAGGTCTCTTGGGAGTTATGAGTAGCTTTTCATATTTTGTTTCTATGACTAAAATGTACAATATCACGTTGCTAGTAAATAAAGTATAGTAATCATGAAAATGTTCTAACTCGAGATTCACTTTTACTCCTAATTACATAATCTACTATTTGGCTACTTATAAGATCACTGTAAAAGGAAGTTGTGTGAGTGTATCACACCAGATTTTTACTTCCTTTTACAATAAAGGAAGTATTGGATTCACCCCAAAAATTCTAAATTGAGTTTTCAACAGATCTTCACGTTTTAGAGTCCCCTGAACCCAAAAACATATTTTTACTTCCTTTTACCATAAAGGAAGTATTGGATTCACCCAAAAAATTCGAAATTGAATTTTCAACAGATCTTTACGTTTTCGAGTCACCTGAACCCAAAAAACATGTTTTTGTTCATTGGTCTGTCTGTCTGTCTGTCTGTGTGTCTGTGAACAGAATATCTCAAAAACGAAAAGAGCTATGGCGTTGAAACTTTATATATAAGTTTTGTGTACTGTGTAGATAAAACAGCAAGCTTTTGAAGAAAATCGCATAACCGGAAGTAGGTGTTTACTCTTGTGATTTTTCAGTTTTTTTCGCTTTTTTCAAAAACGGCTCTAACGATTTTTCAAACTGTAAATTTTTATTACATTATTAATTTGTATTGATGTGAAATAGGTGATTTTCCAGTTGAATACTTCTAAAATGGGTTTCTTTTGTTTGTTTTTCTTTTTTTTATTAATTCTTATTTTAAATAGAACACCCGGTATATTATTACATTTTTGAATTCAGCTTAAAATTTTAGAGAAAAGTTGTCTCTTGAACTAACGCTCTATTTTGTACCGTTTTTGTAGAATTTGTAATTTTCGAAATTTTTTGACAAATGCTTAAAAATTAAAAATCAAATTTTTGGCTAATTATAAGATCACTGTAAAAGGAAGTTGTGTGAGTGTATCGCACCAGGTTTTTTTCATTGGTCTGTGTCTGTCTGTGAACAGAATCTCTCAAAAACGAAAAGAGGTATGGCGTTGAAACTTCATATATCGGTTTTGTGTAGTATGTAGATGCGACAGCAACCTTTTGAAGAAAATCGCATAACCGGAAGTAGGTGTTTACTCTTGTGATTTTTCAGTTTTTTTCGATTTTTCAAAAACGGCTCTAACGATTTTTTTTAAACCTTATATTTTTATTAAATTTTTAATGTGTATTGATGTGAGATAGGTGATTTTCCAGTTGAATACTTCTAAAATGGCTTTCTTTTGTTCTTTTTCTATTTTTTTATTAACTCCTATTTTAAATAGAACATCCGGTATATTATTACATTTTTGTATTCAGCTTAAAATTCTAGAGAAAATTTGTCTCTTGAACTAACGCTCTATTTTGTACCGTTTTTGTAAAATTCATAATTTTTGAAAATTTTTGACAAATGCTTAAAAATTTAAAATCTATTTTTTTTGCTAATTATAAGATCACTGTAAAAGGAAGTTGTGTGGGTGTATCACACCAGATTTTTTCATTTATTTCATTCATACAGCAAATTTATTTAAAATAAAAGTTATGACCTTCAACCAACCGGAAGTGGTACTTTTTTTTTTTGTTTTCCGGAAAATGTTGATAATTGTGTAATAAAAATAACATCCTATAACAACATTATATATTATGCAATTATCTATAACATTTGTTAGTTTTTTGTAAGCAGTCTCTAAAAAAATTAAAAATCACCAAATTAAATGTTTACAAAAACATTTTCGCAGTCCAAAAATCAATATGGGGATTTTTTAACAGTGTTAACAGTGACCGCCAAAAAGTCGGCTTATGGGAAAAAATTATTTTTGATTTTTCAAAAAAAACTTTTTACGTCAATAATTTGTGTTTGTCTAAAAACCTATCTATCTCCTATCATATATACCGAGTGATTGATACTTATTTAGAAAATGACGTTTTTCGAAATTGACAAAATCCAAAAAGTGCCATCTTGCAGAAATTAAGTAAGATTTTAATGGGATTTTTTAGAGTGTGTTAATTTTAGCTAACTGAACAATCGCAATGACAGAAAACACATAATTTTTTAATTTTAGCTAAAAATTAATATTTCAATTTTTTTTTTTAATTTTACATACCAAGACTACTTTACGGTAAACAATAAAAAATCTAAAGAAGTAATTAATATTTTATACTATTTTCCAAATATAAATTTTTAAAGTCTTCACATAAAATAAATGAATTTTGATATTATGTCTTGATATGTGAAATTATGAAAAACTAGTGAATCACCCGAACTACGCTTCGGTTCGCTAATTTAAGAGATTCATTAATATAAATTAAAAAAAGGATCCATCGGCCGGGAATCGAACCCGGGCCGTCCGCGTGGTAAGCGAGAATTCTACCACTGAACCAATGCTGTTTGGTTGAATAAGGCGCTGCTATAATGGTATACAGTGAATCACCCGAGCTATGCTTATCTTCGCTAATTACACGACAGAATTAAAACTTTGCTTTTTCGTACTTTTTTTCAAAATAAAAACCGGCCTACGATCTAAGTCTAAAAATTAGCAAACTTTTAAGCTATCATACAATTTAATCGGTCCAGTATCTTCGGAATAGGCGAACAAAGATACAAACCTACATACAAAAAAAGAAAGAGAGCACCGATTTTATGGTACTATACGACATTAAAAAAATTAATTTTTAGCTAAAGTTAAAACATTAGGTATTTCCTGGCCTTGCGATTGTTCAGTTAGCTAAAAATGACACACTCCCAAAAATTATCATTGCAATCTTATTTAATTTCCGAAAAACTGCATTTTTTGGATTTTAACAATTTCTAAAAACTCTATTTTCTAAATAATTAAAATTCGCCCGTTTATATATGATAGGGACTAAATAAATTTTTAGTTAAGCACAATTTAGTGAAGAAAAAAGTTTTTTGAAAAATCAAAAATATTTTTTTCCCATATTATGCCGACTTTTTGGCGGCCACTGTATATATTTTGTAAGTAGTTTTTAAAAAAATAGAAATATATTTTTACAAAAATTTCCACAAAATCCAAAAATTAATACAGCAGACGCTCGATAACGTGAACCAAGTCAAACCAAGTGTGTTCACATTGTTCAAATGTTTACATTAGCGAGCGTGAGTTTATTAATAAACACATTATTAAAAGAAACCTTTAAAAACACAATAAAAAACAAAACCTATTATGACAGCGATAAGTAATACATTTTTAATGAAAAGAAAAATAAGTTGCTATTTTATTCTGCATAAATTAGCGCCCACGTTCAACAACGACTAAAATGAAATGCAAACGCATCATAAACACCCATCCGATCAACTCAGCTGTGTCGCAGAGGGGAATCCCCTACATAAATCGGCGACTAATCTGTGTTGCAGAGGGAAATCCCCTACATAAATCGGCGACTAACCGTCGCCAAGAACTGTTTACGTTATCGAACTGTACAGGTTGTTTACGTATCGGGCGTTCTGTTCGATCCTATCCCATTATCCGGTGTTTACGTTATCGAGCGCTTGCTGTAATGCTGGAAATTAAAAAAATCAAAGCAGTGCTATGGGTATATTATAAAATTGTCTGTAACTTTTGCCAGATATATAGTTTCTGAAATAATCGTAAACAATTTTTACTTCCTTTTACTATAAAGGAAGTATTGGATTCACCCCAAAAATTCGAAATTGAGTTTTCAACGGATCTTCACGTTTTAGAGTCCCCTGATCCCAAAAAACATATTTTTTTTCATTGGTCTGTGTGTCTGTCTGTCTGTGTGTCTGTCTGTCTGTGAACAGAATATCTCAAAAACGAAAAGAGGTATGGCGTTGAAACTTCATATATAAGTTTTGTGTACTATGTAGATGAGACAGCAAGCTTTTGAAGAAAAACGCATAACCGGAAGTAGGTGTTTACTCTTGTGATTTTTCAGTTTTTTTCGATTTTTTCAAAAACGGCTCTAACGATTTTTTTTAAACTTTACATTTTTCTTACATTTTTAATGTGTATTGATGTGAGATAGGTGATTTTCCAGTTGAATACTTCTAAAGTGGGTTTATTTTGTTTTTTTTTCTATTTTTTTTATTAACTCCTATTTTAAACAAAACACCCGGTATATTATTACATTTTTGAATTCACCTTAAAATTCTAGAGAAAATTTGTCTCTTCAACTAACACTCGATTTTGTACCGTTTTTGTAGAATTTGTAATTTTTTAAAATTTTTAACAAAAGGTTAAAAATTTAAAATGAAATTTTTGACTAATTATAAGATCACTGTAAAAGGAAGTTGTGTGAGTGTATCACACCAGATTTTTTTTAAATTTCGTTACACATGTTTTTCCATGGAATTTAAAGATAAATATAAAAATCTGGTGTGATACACGCACACAACTTCCTTTTACAGTGATCTTATAATTAGCCAACAATTTGATTTTAAATTTTTAAACGATTGTCAAAAATTACAAATTCTATAAAAACGGTACAAAATAGAGTGTCAGTTGAAGAGACAAATTTTCTCTAGAACTGTAAGCGGAATTAAAAAATGTAATAGTATACTGGGTGTTCTATTTAAAATAGGAATTAATAAAAAAATTGAAAAAAAACAAAAGAAACCCATTTTAGAAGTATTCAACTGGAAAATCACCTATCTCACATCAATACACATTAAAAATGTAATAAAAATGTGCAGTTTGAAAAAAGGGCGTAGCCAGGATTCCAGTTAGAGGAAGGCAAAAATTTATAAAGTACGTTTTTTTTCTATAATAACTGTCAAAGTGTTACAATGTTGGTAGACATGTGATTAAAACGCTAGGACATTTTTATACCTCGTGTTGGTAGAACTTTTTCAAAATTATGGTTATGTGTCAATTTTGAATGTCAAAGTTTCTTAATTTGAACTCTTGACAAATTTCTTTTTTTAACATGGAATCATCATCATCATCAATAAAATCGGATAAAAAAAGAAAACCAAGAAATATTTTAAATGCAAAAATGAAGCAAGCGATATTAAATTATGACATATCTGTCAAAATGATAATAATTTTTTTAGTGGAAGAAGAAAAGAACTAAAAATCTATGTACCAACATTATTAAAACTAGGGGCCCTGCAGGAATGCAACTTATCCCCTAGAAAGTTGACCTTGAAAATTATTATAGAAAAAAAATGTACTATATATACACAATCTATTCTAGCTTCCTTTTTTTTAATCTTGCAGAATATGAAGGCAATAATGATTATAAATCAACTGTCCTTTGCTCTTTATAAATGTTTAGGGGTGGGTAACTGCCCACCCTGCCCCTCCCTGGCTACACCCATGGCCATACCTCTTTTCGTTTTTGAGATATTCTGTTCACAGACAGACTGACACACAGACAGACCAATGATAAAAAACATGTTTTTTTGGATTCAGGGGACTCTGAAACGTGAAGATCTGTTGAAAACTCAATTTCGAATTTTTAGGGTGAATCCAATACTGCCTTTATTGTAAAAGAAAGTAAAAATCACTTCAGTTTGTTAATATATACAGTTTTATACCAGATAGCACAAGAAAGCCAGGTTTAGAAAATAACAATCCAGTGATTGTTGACACAAGAAATAATAAAAAAATGAGAAATGCTGGAATAACTTAAATGAGTCGAATTTAGGGTTACGATGTGCGTTATCAGAAGAAAGCTCATTAAATGAGTTTTCGAAAATAGAGGGTGTCCCATTTATAAAACCAAATAATTAACTTCGCAAATCTTGAGCATTATGTCGGAAATATTTGAACATTTAATGTAATTTAAATGGGATTTATGTGTAGGTATTTCTCATTTTTTCGTGTTTATTATTTCTTATATCAACAATGACTGGAGTTTTATTTTGTAAACCTGGGCCCAATTTCATAAAACAACTTTGCAACTTTTCACTTTGCGCTTCGCAAATTTCGATCAATTTTTGCTACATAAAAATATTTTTAAAAAGTTGAAAAGTAAAGTTTCATCAATATTACGCAAGTACAAGCGAACAGTTGAAAACTAGCAAATTTATATTTTACGAAACGTAAAATTTTTAAATTTTTGAATTTAAAAACTGCAAAGTAAAAAGTTGCAAAGTTATTTTATGAGATAGGGCCCAGGTTTTATGTTATGTTCGGAGTATTCAAGTGTTTAAATTGACGTTTTAACTGTGTTTACTTGTTATATTTTTTTCCTTCAATTGTCTTCTGTTACAGCAACTTCCTAAATATCTTCCTTCCCCTCATCGTTACTGAACCCTTTATATTGCATATTCTTAAATTAAACCCTTTTTACTTCCTTTTACAATAAAGGAATTATTGGATTCACCCCAAAAATTCGAAATTGAGTTTTCAACAGATCTTCACGTTTTAGAGTCCCCTGAACCCAAAAAACATTTTTTTTATTGGTCTTGGTGTCTGTCTGTGAACAGAATATCTCAAAAACGAAAAGAGGTATGACGTTAAAACTTCATATATAAGTTTTGTGTACTATGTAGATGCGACAGCAAGCTTTTGAAGAAAATCGCATAACCGGAAGTAGATGTTTACTCTTGTGATTTTTCAGTTTTTTTCGATATTTTCAAAAACGCCTCTAACGATGTTTTTGAAACATCACATTTTTATTACATTTTTAATGTGTATTGAAATGAGATAGGTGATTTTCCAGTTCAATACTTCTAAAATTGGTTTCTTTTGTTTTTTTTTTGCTATTTTCTTTATTAACTCCTATTTTAAATAAAAACACCCGGTATATTATTACATTTTTGGATTCAGCTTAAAATTCTAGAGAAAATTTGTCTCTTCACCTAACGCTCTATTTTGTACCGTTTTTGTAGAATTTGTAATTTTTGAATTTTTTTGACAAATGCTTAAAAATTAAAAATAAAATTTTTGGCTAATCATAAGATCACTGTAAAAGGAAGTTGTGTGCGTGTATCACACCAGATTTTTAGATAAACAATGATTGTAGGTATGGATATTTAAAATAAAAAGTGTAGACAAGCACTTCGTTACCACATTTTTTTATTCTCTTCTCCAATAAAAAAAAGTATCTGAATAAGTGTAAACTACCATGAAACTGTCTTTGTTTTACCAAAAAGAAACATCTTATTTACAATAGTTTATTTTCTTCACGCTAACAACATGCGGAACAAAATTATACAAAAAAGATAAATATCACTTGACCTGATGACTTGTTTGTAGTAATATGAAAAAACAGCTGATTTATACTCTTCAGATTAAACGAATATAAACAAACAAAATCCGATAAAAACGGAAACAGAATATTCGCGGTATAGAAAATATCCGTTTTCTCCATTTAGGAGTAATACTAGTACTATCGAGAGATCCAAAAAAAACTGTTCCTCAGCGGGCTGTGGAAATTCAACGTATGAATAATATGTTGGTGACACTGTACGTCAATGTCAAATTCGAGGTAAGCAAGTTAGGATTTGCGTCATTTTGTGTGAAAACTGACTGAAAACCTAACCTGATAACCTCGAATTTGACATTGACGTACAGTGTCACCAACATATTATTCATACGTTGAATTTCCACAGCCCGCTGAGGAACAGTTTTTTTTAGATCTCTCGATATAAAGAAATCTGTAACCATAGTGTAACACAAGAAAAACAAACTTTAATGCACTAAGAATCCAAATTCCAAACGGTAATAAAAAAATAAGTAACATGGTTAACTATCCACATCCTCAAACATCCAGGATGGGTAAGATGGCAGTTTTGGCTTTCGTTTTTTGCGTATAATTGGAGCGGATTCTCGTCCTGTCCACTCATTGTCCGAAGAGGTAACGCCGCTATCCCAGGACCCGTCTATATGGTCGAAACTCCAATTTGCCTCAACTGCTTCATTCTTCCACGTTTTATCTTCACCAAATTCAGACGGCGATTCGCAGTCTGATGAATCATCAGCAGTGTCAGTGGAGGATTTGTCATCATACTGATCTTCTTTTGTTCCATCATTTCTAACATTTGCAACATTCATTCGTAATATACGTTTTTTCTCCTCGTAACCCTGGCTTTCCAAGCTGGCAGTGTTGAAGAAATTTTTCTCCAAGTCTACTTGTAGAATGGTATAGTCTATCTTAATATCACAGTCAGTATCGAGGTAATTGTCATACAAGTCCAAAATTTGCAGGTGCATGGAAAAAAGATCTCGCACCTGCGATATACTGTTGTGGGGCGCCTTAAACACTTCCAGTTTTTTTAAATTGCTTATATTATCAGGCACGCCGGCTAACTGATTGCACGATAAATCCAAAATGCGGAGTTTACCCATCATAGTTATGGAATCGGGTAACCACAAAAGATCGTTCTTCGCCACGTATAGCTCTTCCAGGGCCGTTAACTGGACGATCTCGTCGGGAAGAAAGGAAATTTGCAAATCATTTAAAACGAGCACCCTCAGTCGATCGTCCCACGTGGGTTTATCAAAAAGTGTAGAAAAGGAGTCAGAGCTGGCGAAACAATTCCGATTTTTGTTATTCACGTTGCTGAGATCCAGAACAGTCAGGGTTCTGATGTGCTTCAGATATTTCAGATCCTGACTTCGAACAATACAATTTTTCATTTCTAACTTCGCAAGTTCGTACGAAGCCTTTTTTAAAAATTGCGACGCCTTTAAAGTCGTTAATTCGTTAAAGCTGTACGATAGCTCTTCCAGATTAAACGCGTACACTTTCAGAATCCACTCGGGGATGTTGGGCAGCCGCGTATTGTCGATTTGCAATATCCGCAGATTTTTGACGCACTTGGGCTCGTCGAACGATTGCAAGGGGTTATGAGACAAATTCAGGGTTTCCAGGGACCTCAGCCCATTCAATATGCAGTTAGGCACGTTTTGCAACTTATTGTGCGATAAATCCAGGAGTTTTAACTCCAAGCCCGCGAAACCGTCTGGAAAATAATTTAAATTGCTGCCAGACAAGTTCAGCGAAACTATCGCGCTCGGGTCGATGGCAGCACGTGTGCTATTTACGAAAAGTTTGTCCAAATCCAACTCCGCAGTTTTGTTGCCGCTGTGCGCCGATTTTTCCGAATTATTCACCGATTTAAGCGCCACTCCGCCTTCAGTTTCCTCGATAATCACTTCGATCGATTGCATTGTTTGCGGGCAGCCCATTTTTGATGTTAACTCTGGAACAGGAGTCCCAGTTAGCTATTTATGGTTTGATATGGCAACGTAAATGATGAAGGGTAAGCTCCTCGCGATTTAGGAGTTGCATTTGGGCAGCCAAATACGGCGTTTATGTACTAATGTTATTGCTACCTATGTTTATTTAAAAGTAGGGTTATGTAATACTCACCCGCGTTGTGTTGACACAGTTTTGTACGTGCACAGCGTAGATAACTGTGCTAGTTTATCTATGGGACACTACCAGAGGGCGTTGACTTCGACGAGTCAGCTAAGCTGCCTGTTTTTGGCTGGAGTCTGGCGGAATAGAAAGAAAAGAACTGAAAATTTTCATACCACGGCCAACTAGATACGCACGATAAGAGAAAGCGACCAGTAAGACGCCTCTTGTACATATCTACAGGGTGTGCAAATGCTTTAAGCCCCATAAGATTTTCAATGGTACATTCTTCATCTGAAAATATTTGCTTCCCTAATTTCAAAGCAAAAGTTTGTTGTAAAGAAAAAAAGCTGCTTCCATTTATGCCATTATTTGTTATTTTACATTTCAGAAAACCGAAAAATTAAAGAAATTTTAACTACAACTTTCACCAACATCAGTGGTGCCTTGAAATTATTGCCGCAAATTAGTTTGATTTTGTTGCATTTGCATTTGGCTAGGGTTGCCAACTTTGGAATATAAATTCAAAGGACAACAAAAAAAATTTTTGGTGCATCCACCAAAATAATACTAATATTATATAGGAAAAATTATTCTATTTTTAATATAATAATATGCATATAAGTAGATATAAAATAATATTTAAAAAAGTCAGTATTTATTAAATTAAAAGCATCAACTTCTGTCTGTCCTGTTTAACAAACACAATAACACAAATAAAAAACTAAAACATAAACCAAACAGTTATTCTAGTCGAGTGCATACTTAAAAATAGGAACTAATAATTTGATTTATAATAATTATTATAATACGTAACACATAAGTAAAGTATGATCAAATAGTATATTACTTTACAAGGGATGCAGGTAAGATTTACACTACCGAGAACCGTTTGATGCCTGAATGAGCGCAGCGAACGAGGGCAGCAAGGTACCGAGTAGTGTAAATCTTACCTACATCCCTTGTAAAGTACATAATTGAAAAAGTGAAAAAAATAATTTTCATCTATGGCTATGGAATCGTTTGTAATTTATGAAAGCAACTATGTTTATAACTAAATGTCAAACTTGGCATTTGATTTTGAAGTGATTTATAGTTGCATTTATAAATTAGGAAGTATTCCATAGCCATACTAGATGAAAATAATTTTTGATCATACCATTAAGTTGTTTTGTAGATACAAAACAGGTTACAGAACAAAAATAAAAACTATTTTTTGGACTCGTGAACTTTTTTAAATTTATATTTTTTCTGCTTTTTGCCATTACGAAGTAAAACTGAATTGCTTTTTATCATATCAAAAAAGTTAGAACAATTGTCATTTAAATTTAAAAATATATACAATTCATTTTTTATTAAATCAATTCCTAATCTATTCCGCTCTTCACTCCACTTCAAATTTACCACACTGAAAACTCTTTCAGTGAAACTATTTTAAATAGATTTCTTAAATCAGAGTCAAGTTTGGGAAAAATAAAATGCCATTTGTCACTTGAAAAAGTTTTAGGGTAGTTTTCATTCTTCACAATGACATCAAAATTATTTTTTAATGAAACTTTCGTCAAACAATAAGTCCATATTTATTTTGAGTTTTTCTTGCAAATTGACACTTTCAACTATTTGAACCAAATCATTAAATGCTGGACATGTATTTTCGTCTAACGATAAACAGGATATAATAAAGAGCCAATTATCATTATCAAACGTAAACCATTTCTTTAAGTAATGTATTGAGGGGGTCTAGGAAAGTTAACGTCATTTTTTAAATTTTCTCTGTCCCTTCGGATAAATGTTGACTTTTTAATACTTTACAAGTTTCATAACCAAAAAAATACTTGTTCTTTTCTGTTAATTAATTGATTTTTAAAATCTGTCATAATAGGAAATATTTCACATGCCGTTGTTTTGTTATTTTCATTTTTTTTATTGTTTTTTCAAAAAGATCAGAAATGTTATAAACCGTTCAATAGTTATTTTTCCGATAGGAGGCCATGTTAGGGTGATGAAATATGCTGTGAGTTATTAACAAAAGTTAGGTTATGCCCATTTTATACAAAATGATAATTTTATGTTAATGTACAAAACGTGGTTGCCAGATTTGGTTTTGGATTTTGTGCCACTTTTATTATTGGTTAAGATAAATTTCATGAAAGACAACTTGCTGATTCTGAATACGTTTCATACTTGGTTGAGTAGGCATAATGGTATAATGAACATTAAACCAACAGTTAAGTTTTATGCATAAATACTTACGTGCCAAATGTCACTAAGCCGGGCAAAGATTTCAGTTTCACTGAGGTCTGGCCTGTCGGCTTTATAATGCCTGTAGGCCTTTGTAATTTGTAGTTTTGTGTCACCTTTAATGACTTTCGGCATATTTGTTTTAGTATTACAATTTGTTGACAGATAGGTATTCATGACGTCGATGTCCATACATACACACAACCAAACTTATATGGAATCACCCAATATTTCCGATGTTATTCAGTATTTCTGACAAATTCCGTATAGAAAGTGAGAAGGACTTTATTATAATGTAGTTTATTAAATTACAAGGAGAAAAAATTACAACAAAGATTTAAGATGAACAAAAACAATAAAAATGCGAAAACTAAAGATGTAGGTAGTTGGTTAAACAAAAGTTAGATACCTTTTTTTGGACATGTTTTTCACTTTAATAGTCAATGTTACCACCTCTAGCCCTAATACAAGCTGAAATTCGACGAGGAATGCTTCTAATCAACGTGCCAACTTGTTCCTGACGTACGTTTGCCCATTCCTCTTGGGCGGCTGGAATGAGCTGTTCCACATTTCCTGGAGCATTTCTTCTAGCCCTAATCGCTTTTTTGACACAGTCCCACACATGCTCAATGGGATTCAGGTCTGGTGAAGAGGCAGGCCATTCTAGAACCGTCACAGCTTCTCTTTCTAGAAATTCTGTAGCAACTCAGCTGGTATGTACAGGGGCATTATCATGCATAAAGACGAAATTGTCTCCCACTGCACCTCTCCACAGCCTAACTATTGGTTCTAGCACCAAATTAACGTACCTAGGACCTGTTAAAGTCTGGCGTAGTGGAACCAAAGGAGTTTTATCTCCTATCATGATACTGCCCCAGAACATTACCGTTCCTCCTTTGTATTTTGGGACAGATCAATTGTTATCACGACATACGTGATGGACAACTTCAAAAACCTTTGTTATTTTCAACAAAACAGTTTCGTTATCTTTATCTCTTATCCGCATGAAAAATTTTCATACATTTCGCAATATTAGTAAGAAATACAAGGTGATTCCATATAAGTTTGGTTGTGTGTATTATGCCTAGTGGCAAACAAAGTATAAAAGGACTGGCAACATTGCACGTTTAACCTCAAAATGTCAAAGTAGACACTTTCGTGAGCCTCCTGCACATAACAGCTGATTCTGACAAAGTGTCAGAAAGAAATTTTAGGGAGTTTTAATTGTATTAAACATAAAAACAAAATTCCATGTCGACCTACTGGGAAAATAACTATATTGAACGGTTTATATGTCTAAATAATAAATACATTTTCTATTTTTAAAGGAACTTCAGTAGATTCCGGACAAATATTAGGAATATTTCGCAGTTGTTTAGAGCATGCCTCTGGTGAACTTACAAAATATTAGCATAAACCCTGCCAATTTTGAAGTAGACGTTCAATACACGGTCTCATTGAAAGCCATCTAATAACTACATAGCGTAGTAGTTCTTTATACGTACTTTCAACAAACTCTCAGAATTCCTGCGATTTTGAGCTTACTTTCTGGATTTTTGCATATTTGGTTATATTTAGCAATAATTTGTAATGTATGAACTTTTTGAGATTTTTTTGTAAAATTTACTATTTCGTTAAATTTATTAATAAAATATTTATGTGCAACTGAGATATATACTTTTACTTCCTGCAGCTGGAATGCAGTGCGCGTATCGAAATAATCAGAGGAAAGGGAAAGTCTCTGTTAAAATCTTTGACTATATAAACATAGACTGCCAGCAACCCCACTTTTCCTGTAGAAACAATGTATAAGGAATCAACCAACCTAGAATCCATTTCACGAGTGTTGGGTGAATAATAGTCTGGCGGCGTTAGAGCTAATCTCATTTTTATGTTGCTTGCAACGTCAAGTTGGCGTGTTTATATAGTCAAACATTAAAATGAATGTCTTTGAATTAAAATTAGAAAAATAAATATTCTTATACAAAATACTTTTTACATTATTTAGAAAACTCCTTGTTATTTTCAAAAAAATTAGAGCATATTACGTGCATATATTATAACTTTGGGTGCATATACTCAACAAAATGTATGCATACATATGCGCATATTTTCGTACATTTGAGTGCATATAATTATCAGCTTTAATAATAAGTACTTTCCAGGTGCCTCACCGAAATTCATGCCGATCAAACGGGTTGGGGAACTCTAAACAGTAAATGTTTTACTCTTTAGAAACGTAGACATAAAAGGAATAATACATTTAAGCGTTAAATGGGACATCTTTTTATTTTGAATATTAGGTTTTTTAAGGTACTGATAAATTGTTTGGTTTTAAAGCACATTTACCGTTCTTTGACACCTTATTAAAGGACAAAGGACTTTATTTTGAAATAAAGGAATGCCCTTTGAAATAAAGGACGGTTGGCAACCCTAGTGCCGGCCAACGTCCACTTATTTCACGTCAACTGCTTCTAGCATATCACCATTTCCAATTTGCACTTTTCGTTGGCAGAATACATCTTTTACATACAAAACCTAACAAAAACGTGGAGACTGAAGTCTTTAAATATCAATTTGACAGATGCAAACAAATAAACAGCCAACTAATTTGTTTCAACAATTTGAAGACACCACTATTTTGTTGAAAATGGTAATTTTAGTTTTTCGATTTTTCAAAATCTAAAATGACAAAAGGATGGCTTACCTACAGATAGATAGATGCAGAATTTTTTTCTCTGCAAAAAACTTCTGTACAAGTTTGCTCTAAAATAATAATGGAAGCAAATATTTTCACATATAATCTCATAAGAGCATTAATTCTTTCTGGAAAATGTTTTGAGTGTGTTAGGACGTTGTTGGAATGCACGAAAAATAATTTCCAAATATGAATTAATGCTCGAATGCTGATTCGGTAAGAAAATCGTAACGACACAAACTCTCAGGTTGGTCTATCTACAAAAAAATTTACAAGAAATTTTGTTGTTGTCTTAGTTACGGCTCGTGAACTAATTTTTCTATTGATCATTAATGAGTGTCGTACAATTTTCGTATAAACAAAATACCATTAAAAACCTTATCGTGCCTCAATCATTTTTACAACCTGTATACAGGAGGCCGTATTTCATGCACTCAATTAAGGATTGCGTTTACTGGTTTATATTTATATTTAGTTTCTGGAGATTTTATATTTCAAAATAAAACCAACAATCTTATAAATGGCAAATGCTTTCATTTTCAAACGTTATGAAAGTAACAACTTTTGTGACTTGATTGCAGTATCAGATTTAAATTCTAGAGGGGACGAAACGGGGCCTATGCTTCGAGGGGCGCCAACATCAAGTTTTGAAAGATAATGATAACGTGACTTGACCAAGTTGGAAAAATATGATGGGGCAAAGAAGAAAAGTTATTTTTTTTATTTGTAACAGAATTATTCTCATTGATAGCTATGACTAAGATTTGCAAACATATGATTTATTATTATTATTAAATCTTTTAGACTTCCATAAGTACTATCAAGGTAAATTAGAAGCTAAATTTAATTAGATATGTTTCTAAATAGCAAAAATTTTATTGTACTGTACTACCAGACGGAGGTTGATGCTATATTTCAGGGCCGTAACTAGGTATAGGCCGAGTAGGCCCCCGACTACAGGCGCATGCAGCAAGGGGTGCCAAAATTGCACTGAAAAAAAGAATTCCGCTCTTACTAATAAAGAAATAATAATAAATAAACACGTGGGCGATTTTACAAACAAATTCATTTGTAATATTAACAATTTTAGCCTAAATAATGCCAATTGCGCCCAATCTGGTCGGTACATTACATTGCCTTGTGCAGTTTGCATAAGGAATGTTATATGTCTACCTACTAGATTGTAACGGCGTTTGTTTTACAATTCCCACATATATCAATCAAAGCATTAGAATTATTAGCTTTTTAGCCCAATTTTTTGCATTGTTAAAACTGTATGTAATACAGCAGTGGCGACAAATTAACTTGAATTTTAAACAACTCTTGGAACGGGTTCACTGATTGCACATAAGTTACATTCACTGCTCTGGGCTCATCGCTGGTACAGTGGCCCATTGCAACAATCAGCAGAACACCAAAGACCGATTTCAAGAGTTTACTTGTTCCACTAATATAGCATTTTTCGTTATAATCACTTGCCGCTAGAATTTGTTCAATTTAAGACACTTCTGCGATACTACACGTTGGCAGCTTTTATTAAAAAAGAGAGATGATCAAAATCGGCATGATGCAAGGCTCGTACTAGGTGCCGACAGAAAAAGCTTCACTTTTTAAATATTATATTGATTACTACAAGCCAGTGTGGCTGCCAGTACAGAACCTTATTCTACGTTCACATGTTACTACATGTAACTATTTGTTTATATTGTATTATTATATCATATTGACATGTCTTAACTAGCTTTTCACACCACATAAATGGTCGTATTCCAATTAAAATAATTTTTTGTATTTTAAAATTGATTTGTACATTAAAAAATTACCAAAGCAAATGTTTTTGGCGTCTTTATTACAGAAAGCGTTCTGCAAGGAAAAAGCTTTTGCCTGATCGAATTATGGTTGAAAAGTCTTCAAAATTATCTAGAAAATAAGTAAAAAATAGCTTAATGGTACTAATAATATTGAAACACTTAGGGCCGGTTGCAGAAAGCAATGTTAAGTCTGGTGTTAGCTAACATCGCGTCAAAGTGAACAAAATCGCATCAAATTTTGTTTACTAATGTATTAGATACCATAAGCATTTGAGATTTGATTCGTTTTTGTTCACTTTGACGTCGCGTTAGCTAACACCAGACTTAACATTGCTTTCTGCAACCGGCCCTAAGTAATGCGAATTATATGAATTTGGAAATCTAAATCAGCCAATGGGATTCGAACTCGTGTTTACTGATAAATACATATGCTTATCGTTGCGTTATAAATGACGCAGCGATGTTCCGATTTTGGGCGAAATGTGCCCGATTAGTGCCAATGAAATGGAGACGTTTGTCTGCCTATTAGCGGTATAACTCAAAAACTTAATTGTTGGAGCAAAATTATATTTTGCATGCAGATTATATGTCTACCTGGAATGAAACCAAGAAGATTTCGGTAAAATATATACAGGGTGAACACCTTAAAAAAATTAAATTCTTTCACTTTTTATTTTAACTCCACAGAACTATTACTTAAATGAGAGTAATACTTTGCACATAACTCAGGTTTTTACCCTTGAAGAAAAAGGGTATATTGTGGACCCAACATAGGGTGAGCACCTTAAAAATACATTTTTATTTATTTTTGCTATACATTAGAAATAGATAAAAGTAATAAATTGCACATAGTTCACGCTTTACACTTGACGAAAATGGGGCCCAACATTTACACCGTAAATGTAAAAAGAGTCAAGAGTAAAAGTGTGTTCAGTTTAATATAGCCTCGATCCGAGAGATCTTGGATGGTTCAGCAGTGGATCAGGCGGGTAGAAACGAAATCGCATTCACATGCGCTGTAGTTCAAATCCCACTACCGGTAATGTTTTTTTATTTGAAAATTGATATAATTCGTATTAGCAAGTGTTTTATTGTTTCAGTATTATTATTTTCCTTTGCTTTTTAAAAC
>CALNHX010009290.1:0-51409 GCA_940337035.1 Agriotes lineatus | reverse complement strand
GTTTTTGTGAAATTTTCTACTATTTTTCTTTCGATACTCTCATTCCATTGGCTCTATGCGATTTATTTGATATTCTTTTTTCTGTCTTTGGTATATGTAGTGTGGTTCTCCTTCCTTGTTTTCAACTGTTTGTCTTGTTTTTTTTGCAGTATCTTATCTCTTACTTTTTTTTGTTTTATATGTGATTCTCTGCTTGCCCTGTTGTTGATAGCTACTTTTATCTCATGCCATTTATTTTCTATGGTTGGTGTTTCTTTATTGTTGTTTAAAAGTTTATTATATCTTGCTTTGCTAGTTGAGCTTTGTGTTATCATCTTGTATCAATGATTCTATATTATACGAGAGTCTTGTTTTTTGGTGATTATTATTATGTACCGTCTTGAAATTTTCCATAATGTTACATGCATGTTCTTATCAATCAATACATAGTCAATTATATTTCTTGTGTTCCCGGTCGGATGATTACCATGTCTATTTAGGGATGCTTTTATGCGAAAAGCATGTACTTTTGATAATCATATCATTACTAATAGCAAAGTTTATGAGTTTGCTGTCGTTTTCGTTACTCGTGTACTGCTTGCTATATTAACCTATTGCTTCCCTGAACTTCATCCCTTTGCCTAGCTGGTTACATTCTCTAACTCCTCAGAAGCATATCTTTTGTCTCTTGTCTGTCTCTTCTGTGGTTGTGTGACAGTTGGTTAATGTTAATTAGCCTTTTTTCCTTCTATGCGCATGCATATTCTCCTACTTACCGCTTTAAAGTGTCTCTTTGTTTACGCGAAAGCTGTACCTGATGTACCTATCTGTGTATTTCTGCTATTAAACAAAGTAAAATGTTTGAAGTCTATAACTTCTCCCCTTTCCATCGTATTTCCTGAATTACTACAATATCTGTTCTATATCTGATAAGTTCTTCTTGTAATTGCTTCACAGCTCCAATTGTATGAAAACTTCTGACATTCTAGGTCGCGAATACCAAATAGTTATCATTATTTCTCCATCAACTCACTTCCTTTATCGGCTTGGGACCGGCAACGTCAGCTACTGAGCTACTCAATCCACACATAGCGAATACAGCCAGAGTTCTTTACAATTTTGGAAATCCTTAATCTTAACGACTTCTGCTGACAGTTGCACGAGTTCCTGTTAGGGATAGTTTATAATTTAAATTTAGTGTTCCACTTCGATAGTCAAAAGTGAAGAAACAGGCTCTATTGTATTTTTACTTCCCTCGTCTAAAAGAAGAAGAAAGTATTGTAATCGCGAAAAATCACTTTTCGAATTTTTTCAGATCTTCACGTTTCAGGGTCCCTAAATGACGAACAACAGGTTTTCTCAATTCCGTATGTCTGTCTGTCTGTTTGTGTGTCTGTTGGCGGTATAACTCAAAAACTATTTGTTGGAAAAAGACGAAATACATACACATTATATATTTACCTGATATGAAACCGAGAAAATTTCAGACAAATATTGTATACAGGGTGAGCACCTTAAAACATAAATTGTACAAGCGCAGATTTACCTCTAAAAAAAAATTGAATCCAACAGATACAGAATAAATGTTGTACCAGACAAAAAGGTGCAACAAATAAGTGCGTTACATTAAATACGTACTATAGCTGTCACGGTGGATTAGCGCCGAATTATCAAGTGTTTTCTTTCATTGTTTCAGTATTAGTTGGAACGTTAAGATATTTTACCCTTAGTTGCCTTCGGTTTTCGAAATATTTTAGTGTCACAAGTTCCAATTACGAGGGAAGTTCTGAGTAAAGCAGTTAACAGATTTTTCGTATTGGCATACATTTCCATTGAGCACAAATCTTTTGAAGGAATACATTTATTTGCAGCATGTTGAATTTGCTTGCAGATCAAAGCACAAACATTTTCATTAATACAGCTGTGAACAGAATAATTTTAGAACTACTAGCGGTACTTACGTTTTAGTTTTGAGAATCTTTGAATTATTTTGATATAGATCGTAGCATCAGGGCGAATTTATATCTGGCCGTGGTATTGGTCGACTTGAAGTGATCGCTAAGCACGAAAAAATTAAGTAGCTTACTTACGGAATGGGAAATTATACAGTGAGCGCCAAAAAGCATTGGTCAGTTTCAATACCTAATAAAAACCCATACGCTTCACCTATGGAATCAATGATGATTTCTTCATAAATAGAAAACTTGGGAGTTTTGTTTCAATGTTTGACATCTTCCGAAAGTGACAGTTTGGTGTGCTGTTTCATAGTCAAAGGTTGTCGGGGCTCATTTTTTCGAGGAAAATTGGTGAAACGGTAACGGTTACATCTCAAAGACATTACATGCTTTAAAGATCTTTTTATAGCAAATAGAAGAGGAGATAGTAAATGAATATTGGTTTCAACAGGACGGTGCTACCAATTACACTGCAAGAAATAATACGAATCTCCTACGACAATCGTTTCCAAATAAACTGATTTCTTGCTGTGGTGACCCTCCTTGGCCTTCGAGATCGCAGGACAGAACCACTCCTGACTTTCTTCGTTGGGATTACTTGAAGAGCAGAGTATTTACAAGAAAGATAAGAAATCTGGAAAAGCTTAAAATGTTTATTCGAGGAAATATTGAAGCTATACTGCAGGATATGCGGCAACGTGTGATGAGAGATTTCGGCCGCCGTTTAAAAGAGTGCATTCAACAAGAGGGGAGTCTCATTTAACCGACAGAATTTTTCACAAGTGAATCTCCCATTCTTGGTCTTTAAGAAATAGTTTTGATTAACTGTGTAATTTAAGCAAATAAATTGTTATTACAAATTGAAAACTGACCAATGCTTTTTGGCGCTCACTGTATTTTATTATTTATTAGATACTTGAATTTGGAGCGAATAAAAAGTAATCTCGCCTACAATTTTTTTTCGATATTGCGTAATGAATGTCTTGGAAATTATTACAGACATTCAAATTATTATGTAGTTTTATTTAAAATATCACCTAGAATATTTAACACTATAACGTTGAGAAATAACTAGAAGCTAGATATACAGCCGTGTTCAAAATGTGTTGTACATAGACAGTTATTGGTTTATTGGGGGTTGTTCTTTTACTCAACAAAGACTCACAATGAATCATTAACTAGGTAGACTTAGAGGTACACCTTCAAAGTATTTGTATATACAACATTTTTTTGAACTTTGTGTAATTATTTCATAATTACAAAGCACCAGTGCTGTACAACACTTTAATGAACACGACTGTACGAAATCGAGATTCTTTCCATTTACAATAAAAAGACTAAACCAACTGTCTTTAATTAATTAATGTTCCATTTTTGTTTAAATTTATATTTTGTTTTGATGTCTGGATAATATTATTTAAAATGTAAAAATGATTGCAATCTTTATATTATAGAAGTGGCACAAGGGAGCTGCAAGAGCTTCTCAAAGATGGGCCGAGGAGTGGCCTGCTATTGACACACGACAACGTCACCGGCAGACACATACACAATTATGGAAGCTTGTGGACAAAACATATTTGTGTCTTCTCATCGAGTACCCTGGTTAGTAATAATAATAGTGATAGCAAATACAATATATATTTTTAAAAAATCAAGAAGAAATTCGTAGAATATTATAAGAAAATAATCCTTCACACCGAGTTGTTCAAAGAAGAATCCTGCTATCCCACATTCGAATTGTAAATGTAAATTATGTACGAATATATCACATCACGTCTGTTATATAAATTAACAGTAATTATTCTGTAATAGAGTTAAGCTTCCAGCTACTTCTGTTGCATATTAAGCCATGGCTGATATGCCAATTTTATAATTTCATATATAAGATGAAAACAAATTTTAAACAGCTTGATTTCCTTCAAATTTTCTGTAGTAAGGCAAGGTTCGTGTATAATAAATAAAGTGATTTAAAATTAGGGCCTCGCAAAGCAATGCTTTATTTTATTTAATCTAATGTCATGGATGCAGTAATTTTAAACAGACATACTCATATCAATGCTTCTTTAATGCGTCGAGTTC
Organism: Agriotes lineatus; assembly: GCA_940337035.1. NCBI lineage: Eukaryota > Metazoa > Arthropoda > Insecta > Coleoptera > Elateridae > Agriotes > Agriotes lineatus. Next base: position 47,396 of record CALNHX010009290.1, on the reverse strand, counting down.
TGGGAGTTTGATACTTGAAGATATTATCTAAAACCAATTATACTCTTTGTGGTCTAATAAGTATTTTTTATCAGCATTTTCTGTACTGGATATTTAAAATCCTCGACTCTCTGCTTGTTGCCAAACTATTATAGTAGATTTGACTTATTATTATAATCATTCAAAGAGGCACTTCTAACGGCGTTTGAGTCGGTTTGAACTTCGTTCGAGGTTTGCTGTTAATAATTAATTGTATTCAAAAGAGCAGTAAACTGCTTAACATCAACATATACAGAGTTATTAAAAAAGAACTACATCTAGTTGCCCTTGAAATTTTTTGCATGTAAATAGTTATGTGTTTTTATTGTACTTGAACTACCTAGAGCTTAGGTATACTTAAGTATTAATAGCTCTGGCTAGTTATAATTCATTAGAAGTAATAACAGCACATAAAAATGTACATGGAGAAACTTCCAAAGACGACTATAGATGTAGTTTTTTAAATCACTCAGTATATCACAAAACTAATGTGTGTAAGTAGTGCATAAAAGGAACCTAGAGTAGACTCTTTTGGAACATGCTTAGTTACCGATCTGATGCTGATGGTTCTAAATTCAACCTGATACTACGAGTATAATAGCTTTTGCTGCCCTGCCAATAATATCGAAATAAAACAATAACACCATCTGAAAGATTAATATCTTTTAAAATACTCAATAAAAGTCGGCACAGACAATTTAGTTTGATCAGCGTTGGTCATCATGCAGTTGTTCAGCTGTAGTCTGGTCTAAAACCAGATATTGTGGAAAATTTAATTAGTTTTATTACACATTTTTAGTTCAAAGTGTGTGAACTAAACAGTTGCATAATTAAAACTTTTGTCTTTATGTAATTTTTGCAATGGATGTCCAACTGCCGACAATGCTTCAGTCTAGCAATGGAATAATCTTGATTAGTATTTTTACAGATCTTTTATGTTAATGTATTGAATACTTAAACGATACATTTTTTAGAAATTTTTGGAATAATTTTGGATTTGTGAAAACATCATTTTTATATTAATATCTTTTTATTTATCTGACTTCTTAAATTAGAAAATTGTATGAAACTATTCCCGATATCTTATTTTGAAGAATATTAATCGACTAGACGTGAATTTGATTATTATGATTCGCAAAGGGTTATTATTGTAAGCCATTAATTTGATTTGAGCCACTGACGTTAGAAACTGAGCACTGTAACGTCTAGACGAGTTAAATGAATTTGTGACATCGATTTATCGACTCATTTTATTAATGAATGATCGGCATCGTCAAATTCTGCAGTAATTCAACGGCTATGTAATCATTCAGTATACAGACAGTTAGATTAATAACTGTATGTAATCTATTACCGCTTCGTCATAGACGACGAGGGGTATTATTTATATATTTGAAAGCAGTCCTCTGCAATCATCTGCCCGACCTGAAATGTTGTTAAAGTTGACGGGATATCTCTGATAACCTTCCGATAATTAAATATTAAGAAAATATTCTTGTGTCTATTTTTTTTTTCAATTATATTGATACGGTTTTTGGTAAACTCAAATATCAACACAAGAAAATTACTTTCGAAATCTAAAATCACCGATATGGAATCACTCAATAATAGTATGAACAGTACTTTGCAATGCCTCGTGGTGGAAATGACCGTTGATAATTCTATTTATTTCTCAAATTATGAGTGACTAGCAGTATTAATTGATGAGTCCGTGCGTAGCCATGTATAATGCAAGTGCAGTTGCAATTTTTGATGTTCTTAATGACAATAACCTTGTACTTTAAGTAGGCAGCTAAATACATCAGTAAAATCTTTGGTACGGGAAACAACTTGGCCGAGCAATTTTCATAATTAAATTTAAGAAAATGACAGTAACTTGCATTGTCAAAATAAAATAAGGATAATTTCTGCATTGCATGCTATTGCAGTATACTATAATCTATGCTTGCCGCTGTAGCTCTTACATTGAATTTTATTATGGATAAAAAATTAAGTTTTCAATTTCAGGTTATTTGCAATAAAAAGTTGGTGGTTAGAAAAGGACAACTTCACTTTTGGGGGTGATACTAATGACCTGTTAGTCATAGGACATTACACCCAAATGGTATGGGCAACAACCCATCAAGTTGGCTGTGGTTTCCATAGGTGTGATAAAATAGGAAAGAATGTAAGCAGACCATATTACACCTACATCTGCAACTACTGTCCGATGTAAGTATAAATGTTAACTGAGTAAAGCTTTCGATTTCAGTAGTTTTATCAAACTAATGTGTTGGTTACTCAGTTGAAAGTATGTACCCAACTTTTAACTATGGAAATCATTTCTACTATTACTGGTTTTTGTTACCTAGCTATACTATTTTTGAAAGTTCTTTTACGAGGGTCACTACATAAATTTCCGCAGAGTAGGCTTAGAAATTGATTTCACAATTTTTATAAGAGTGCCATGAAACAACAACATTTCAGTAAACAACTGAAGTTGACAGATTGAGAAAATTTTTATGGTTATGTGATAAGCCTTTAACTGTTGTGAGTTGTATGAAAAATGGAAAAGATTATCGCGCGATGATTTTTTACGATTTAAATCGTCTCTCACTCCAAAACAGCGCATCGAACGACTTCGCAATGCCTTTTGCGGATGAAGCACCGTCAGATCGCACCGTCTACGAGTGGTTTACAGAATTCCGCCGTGGCGAAATTTTCTTGACGAAGTCCGCGAAGGTCGTTCAAAATGTGCGGTTACTGATGAAAAAGTTGACGCTGTACGCCGCCTCGTGGAGCAAGACCGGCGAATTACCTACGCTGAAATTGAGGCATCCTTAAGCATCTCGGGGACTGAAATCAACACAACTCTTCACCAACATTTGGGTGCCAGAAAGCTATGCACGCGTTGGATGCCACATAATTTGGATGAAGATAAAAAATTAGCACGTGTGGATTGGTGTAAGAAAATGCTGAAGAGGTTTGCAAGTGGTCAGTCAAATATGTGTATGAAATTGTCACCGGTGACGAAATATAGATTTATTGTAATGAACCGGAAACGAAGCGACAATCGGCACAGTGGATCTTCCAAGGTGAAGCAAAGCCAACAAAACTTATGCGATCTCGCAGTGCAAGAAGTAAGAGGATGGTTGCTGCATGCTTTATCCGATCAGACCATCTTGTAACAATTCCTTTGGAAGATAGTCGCACAGTAAACGCTGAGTGGTATTCCACCATTTGTTTACCAGAAGTCGTAGAAAAAGTACGTACACAACGTCCTCGAAGTCGCCTAATCCTACACCATGACAATGGAATTTTTGACCCCTGTAAATGTGGAACTACTGGGCCACCCACCTTATAGCCCCGACTTGGTACCGTGTGATTTCTATTTATTCTCCACAATCAAGAATAAATTGTGGACAACGGTTTAACTCCCCCGATGAGGCTGTTGAGGCATATAATAACATGGTCACTGAGGTGTCTCCAGAACGACGGTCACGGGTATTTGAGGACTGGTTCAATAGAATGAATAAATGCATACAATGTAAAAGCGAATATTTGTAAAAGAATTAACTTACAATCCTTCATAGTTTGTTACCTTAAGTATGTTTTTGCGGAAATTTATCTAGTGGCCCTGGTATTAAGGTTTAGGTAAATACACGGGTGCTGAAAAAAATGGCGTATTAACTCGATGGTACGTTGTTAAGGGATACTCCCTGAGTATGAGAAAAATAAGGAAACATTCGGTGTGTTATATTTCTGAAAATATAGATCCCTAAAGTTTGATTATTAATTTCTTTAATATTCAGTATTAGGGTAGAAAAACATTACCCACTTAAAGATAATAGTATGAATATAAATACTTGTAAATAATGTTGTCAATTAACGAACAGAAACTCAAGAAATTTTAAAATTAAAAATTAAAAAATCTTCTTAAATATAACACAAGGAATTCTTTTCTTATTTTTCTCATACTCAGAGAGTATTCCTTAACAACGTACCGTCGAGTTAATATGCCATTTTTTCAGCGCCCTGTATATTGAAATTTGCCTAAATGGACGATTTCATCATAGAGAGTGTAAACTTTATCGCTGATATACAATACTGTTTTAATGAAGCCATTATTTATTTTTTAAATTCAACTGAGGAATTTAATAAAATATGTTCAGTCTGTTTAATAGTCATGGGGTTTCCCCCTACACATGTAGTTGCTTATCATATCATTCATCATCGGAAAATATTATTAATCAAAACAATTTACATATCAAGGATAATATTTGCAACAAGATGTATTAATGGTGCAAGAAACGAAGATGAAAGATATGCACATCACACAGAAGTTATGAATATATGAGTAAAAATCGCTAAAGGTCTTTACTAGGAATTTCCCTCGCAAGTGGAAGTTTTGAAACTACAAATTCGCAAGACAGAGTGACGGAATTGGGAAAACATGTTTTTCGTCACCTAGGAACCCCGAAACGTAAAGATCTGAAGAAGTATAGGAAGATGATTTTCACGATTACAACACGTTCTTCTTTATTTAGTAGAGGAAAGTAAAAAGGAACTAAGATGCGGATAAAGCAGTCAAAATTATAAGAAATTGCTCGGACTATCGCAAAACAAGGTTAGCTAGTAACCACTTTTTGGATCAACAAATAGGAAAGATGCTAAAGAAAAGGTATAGAATCCAAGAGAATTTGAGCTATTACCAATAAAAATTCTTATTACAGTACCATACATGATATTAAGGGCCGGTTGCAGAAAGCAATGTTAAGTCTGGTGTTAGCTAACGTCACGTCAAAGTGAACAAAATCGCATCAAATTTTGTTTACTAATGTATTAGTTGCCATAAACATTTGAGATTTGATGCGTTTTTGTTCACTTTGACGCGATGTTAGCTAACACCAGACTTAACATTGCTTTCTGCAACCGGGCCCTTAACATTGCTTTCTGCAACCGGCCCTAAATGTTACGTTATGCCATATGTAGTAGAAGAAACAGATGTAGGTATTACTTAATAATTAAAAAATATAATACAAGTAAGAGTACGAATGCACACATTTTCCATAAAAGTGTGGTTCAAAAACCACCTCTACTTTTGCTCGCGGACATACACTGCTCAGAATTTCTCCCTGATCGTCAGGAATCTGCTATAGGTGCGGACACTCGCACCAAATATAGATTGACGTTTTTTCCTCCCAGCCATATAACCTACGGGGTGTATATTTTTAACCTCAGTCACACTGATATGTTTCCTGAGTTCCTTACGGCTACATTATTTATTTTCGATATACGTTGTGATAAAGTTCTCTAAAAAATATTGAGTTTTTTTATAATTCTTTTATTAGTGCAGCTATTTAAATAAAATTTGGTACACGGTACACTTGTATAGAACCATTTAAAATTTGATATTATCAAACTTTACAATTAACCAGTGGAGGAAATATGAGTACTCGGTGCCGCAAATTTAACATGAAAAAATAGTAAAATCCTATAGAACGTTAAAAGCGATCTCATTTTAAGGGAAGACATTTAATTCTTGACAGAAAGTCGATTTCTTGCTATATCTCTTAGCTTTTTGATAAATTTGATTTTTCTAATGGAGTCAAATTGATATTTTTGCAAAACGGCTAAATAGATTAGAAAAATAATTTACCAAGATACGTTGAGTGATGATTATTCTTATTTTGAAAATTAGGAATAAAATGTATACTGAAAAAATTTAAATAAAGTTTTTTGGCTTACTATAATTAAAATCATTTTCGCATTTTTAGATGTTTTTTACGTATTTAATAAAGAATGCAAGGTAACAACTTTTGTCAGATGGAATGAGGGTTGGAGAGTGTTCAAAATTATTTGCAAAATAGGTAAAAATATCTTAATGTTTCTAAGAATGCTGAAAAGTTAAAGGAAAACCCTGAGCAACATGAATTTCATTAATTCGGAACAATAAAAATGAAAAAATTTGACTCTGCGGCATAGCCATGAGCAATCCGATTGCTAGTTAGATGCTTTGCCCGCTCGACTAAAGAAATCTGCCTTACGTACTAAGACGAAGTGCGCTCGATCAGTGCCGAAGAATACGTGACACACGCACCCAGGCAGGTACAACATGCGTTTATCTACCAATAAAAACATCTTGAAAAGAAACGCACGTCATAGGAAGGCTGCTGAATATTAATTGACTTATTACAATCACCTATAACAAAAAAGTTTCTTTAATTAGTTTTTCTTTGTTGCATTGTGCTTGCCTTATTGTTGTCATTTGAGATATTTATGCCACGTACTGTCTGCATTGGAATCATAAAAAGCCTTTTTAATTTTTCGATTAAATATACTTTTGTTTTTTTTTGGTTGTTTTTATTTTCAGCTATTCTACGTTAATTTAGTGGGGATTGCTTGTTGCTAGTTTTATTTGTCCTTGTACTATGTTCATATATACCTTTGCTAGTACCATACGATGACCGCTACCTAGATTCGCTGCATTAATTACATGTGTGTCCATAACTAAATTTTTGTTATTAGATATAATATAATCTTTTTCATTTCTTGCTTGTTCATTTGAACTCTGGCAACTCCATAGTCTTTTTTCTAGTTTACTAAAGAAGCTAGATATTAAATAAAAGTAGAGAATAATTATAAGAGGAGGTAAAAGTATTTCAAATAATTTCTCCGAGAAACGTAAGCAAAACTAAATACATGCCCAACGACAAAGTAAAACAAAACCATTAGGTATACAAGTTTTGTGATGGAAACTACAAATACCGACGGGACCAAAATTATGCACAGAGAGTTTAAACGCATTTACACATGGCGTGACATGAACAAGAAAATAACACGTATTGCTTGAGTAAGACAGAGATAAACATAAAAGCAAATATTCGAGTAGTCTTGGCGCTCACTTTAATTATGATATATGTCAACTAATCATGCCTACTAAACTAATTTTTTTGTATGGTCATCTTTTTCTTACTCAAGTATTCTATTTTCTTGTTCATGTTATCTCATTGCTGTTATATAACGCGTGATTCAAAATTAGATTCATCAAAGAGGTCCTAGAAAAAGAAAGATAGTATATACTACATGCCTCGCATTAATTCAGTTGCAACTGTCAATTTATGATTGGCTTCTCGATTTGAGACGTATCAAAACATTTTTCGCAGCGATTTATAAGTGGTTTATAAGTACTAAATTGCACTAGCATTACATTGTCCGCGAAAGGTGGAAAATTCGATTTTTAAAACTTCCATCGCTGATTCGAATGACCTTCGACAGAGAATAGTGAATCATATTGGAGAAATAAATAATACTCCTGGGGTGCTAAACAATGTTTTCAATGCCATGAGAAGAAGAGTTAGGCTGTGTAGAGATATCGGCGGTGGCCACGTACAGCATTTTCTTTGATTAACATTTTTTAGAACTGTCTTTGCAGCATTGTAGCGAAACGAAATAGTTATTATATTATAAACAGAGACTCTAGTTATTTCCAATTGTTAGCAGTTGTTTTTAGTTATTTACATAATTTAAATTAAACAATAAAGTTTACATGAAACTGGCTTTGAATGATTAGTTTAGTTGCTGTTTATCAATATTTGCAAGGATTAGTTGTAATATCATGTGGTTCAAATGTCACAAATTCAAGCAGAGACATACGTGATTTCTTTTCTGGTCTGCTTTGATGAATCTAATTTTGAATCACTCGTTATAATTATGGCCTCATCCGTAGAAGTAATTGAATACAGCAAGTTTGAAGGCGTGACCACCCAGTTTGATAGAATAAACCAAACATTATCGCATTGAAATTCCCTAAACTGTATTCTAGGTCATTTGATTTTGTATGTTCACATTATCCACCACCAATCTGTATAGAATTGAACGAATCATCACAAAACAGATTATAAACTTCTGAAAAGACAGTGTTCTAAAAGAGATATTCTCTCTTCTCTATTTAACTTAACTTAATGTTAGTATATCTGTTTGTCTACATCTGATCTTCTAATGGTTGCTTGGCTTTCAAAAGTTGACTTGGAAATTGTTGGAATGTGTTTGGATTCCAGTTGATCGATGACAGAACATGGCGGCCACTTAATTTTAACTCAGGAATTGTCTTCTCTAAACTTACTGAAATAATTCATTGGAAAATATGAGATTGTGCCTTTTTAAATATAACCGCATATCTAATAACGTTCCTGATAAAAGATATTTTAAGGAAATGTTATGTTATTTTGTTTTTAGCAAAAGAAACTTATTTTAAATGAGAATAATCAACAAATTTTACTAAAATTTTTTTTACAAATCTTGAAGGTATCATATGATCCAATACGTTTATTCTCTGGAGTGCTGTGAAATTGTTATTACTTCGACACGAAGTGTACGAAGTATTGAAATTCCCTCATATCGAAAACCACTCTGAGTCAAATATCTCGAAAATTCGAGCCAACCGACTAATGAACCCACTATATCAAATCTCCGTCTCGGCGGTGCGGATCTTTTGGTGAAGATCCCAGCCCACTAGATCAATCCCCCGTATTGGGGGGTGCCCAAACGTGCTTTGCGGGGGATGTATGTTCGTATGTGTACACGATTTCGGTCGCCAGGAACCTTCCTGAAGTCTTGGATCGTTTTCATACGATAGGTCCTCCGAAAATGAAGGCAACATCAACTTTTGAGCTATGGTCGTCGGCAAAAAAATTTTTTGTTTTTTTTGATAAATAAGTGGTTCATAGCATTTCATTGTATTAGCGAAACGGAGTGATGCTGAGTATCGAAGTATTCTTGGAAAGCACGGAAGGGCGCTTTTCTTGGGTGGGGGGGTACCGTATATTTTTTAATTTGTTTTGGCAGTGATAAGTAGTAGTATATTACAGCCCGAGATGGGAAGTGTTTCATTACTGTCGAGAGATTAGTTAGCTGATTGAGACGCGAAGCTTCGAAATCGGCTATTCTCTCGAGACTAAGGAAACTTCCTGTCGAGGTTTGTATACTATTTTATTCGCAACCACTTTATTCTAAACAATAATTGGAAAAATTATTATATTATGATACGACAGGTTGTGACGCGCATGAATGGATCAACGAGATTCCCTACCTACTCAGCGGTCGGGAATGTACTTCCCGCACTCACTTCCCGCACTTGAGCGGGAAGTGAGTGCTGGAAGTAGCGGGCTGAAATGTACGACTTCCCCCACTCAAATGAGGCCAGGAATGTTAACATTACATATATGGTTGGGAATAAAGGAATATTACTGTACAAATACAGTTATGACTTAGAAGCTTACTTTTGTAGATGTAAAGAAAGGCTTAATATCCTGAAACCGGTAAATAATATAACCTATACAATTTTGACAGGATGTTTAATACTGAACATAGTGGCGTTGTATGGCAAATGGGGGAAATCATTTTGAACATTTGCTGTAGTTGTGTTAGTGATTATAATTTGTATTTATTCAATCGACATGTTTGTGTTTGTTAAAATGACATTAATAATTAACCATAAACTATCAAATGTTAAATGCATGTGTCGTTTACTGCTAACACTAGCAATTTCCAACACAGCCCTCCAGAGAATAAAAGAATTCAATCACATGGTACTTTTACCGCATAGTAACAGTTCTTTTTTTTTTTTTTTAATTTATTATAGCTGGCTCTGCAATATAATATGCAATACACGGCTTTGTTCTATGGTACTTACAACTAGCTACTATTCTAACTTATAATCAAGAGAGGACTAAGTGACTAATCACACCTCTGTCGTACAATATTAATTTTAGGCTAAACAGTCTTTAGATTAAATCTTGCGGTAGCTTGCGCTTAAGGCGCCTGTGGATGTCTTTCTGTCCGAGATTTAATTTAGTAGCACTGGAACATGAGACTAAGTTTTGGAAAAATTTCACAGTAGTTTTCTTAATAAACTCAGATATTAGCGGAACACTTAGTTCATCGTGTATTTGGGTATTACGAACGAACCACGGGCACTTGATTGCAATTCGTAGCACTTTGTTCTGCATTGTTTGGAGTTTTTTCATTGTTGTTTTTGATGTGGTGCACCAGATTGGGCATGCATAGGTGAGTATTGGTCGGAGGATTCCTCTGTAAATGAGCACAGTGCATTCGGTTCTAAGATGAGATTTGCGGTTTATTAGCGGATATAATACACCCAGTCTGTTGTGGCACTCATTCAGTTTTTTATTGATATGGTACCCCCAGTTAAGCTTAGCATCTAAGTAAACACCTAAATACTTTACTGCTGAGTCCCTCGGATTCCATTCTATTTCATTATTATTTATTTTAATTTTTGTAAGTTGCGCGTATCGTTTGAGGGTAAACATTTTCGTTTGACATTTATCGGAATTTATTTTGATTTTCCATTTCTGGAACCATTTACACGTTATATTAATAGAGTCTTGGAGGTGTTCAATTGCTGTTTCGGCACTGGAGCTCTGTGTTATTATCGCCGTGTCATCAGCATACATGGCTAGTGTTGAGTTGATAGCTGTGGGCAGATCGTGTACGAACAGATTAAATAAAGTTGGCCCTAATATGCTACCCTGGGGTACTCCTGCCTTTATGGGTTTGGTACTGGATAATGTTGAGTTAATCCTGACTCTAAATGTTCTATTGCTCAGAAAAGAGTGAGTGATCTTGATTATGTAGCTTGGAATGTTTAGAAGTATTATTTTGTAAAGGAGCCGGTCGTGCCAGACCTTGTCAAACGCTCTTTCCAAATCCATGAACACAATCGCAGTGTATTCTTTTGCCTCGAATCCTTTTTCAATTGCTTCACTTATTCTAAGCAGTTGGTGAGAGGTTGAGTGAGAAGTTCGGAAGCCAAATTGATGAGGAGGTATTGTGTCATTTTGCAGTAGGTAATCTTGTAATCTAGTACATATCACTTTTTCAAGAAGTTTGGCCAAACTTGATAAGAGACTGATAGGTCTGTAACTATCAGGGTTGTCCTTCGGCTTTCCTACTTTATAAATGGGTAGTATAATCGCAGTTCTCCATGGAGTGGGGAAATGTCCTAGTCTGAGACAGGCATTGCATATGGTGGTTAAGTAAGCCACCGCCTTCTTGGTAAGGTGCTTTAATATTACATTAGTTATTAGGTCGGGCCCGGGAGTCTTACGTTTGGGTAGTAGTTCTATGTAGGATTTGAGTTCTTGGGCAGATGCAGGTGCTATTTCTGCATTATCTTGTAGCTGGAAATTGGCAATTGTGTTTGTTACCTGATACTCGAAGTGTTCGTCATGTTCTCCTATGTTCGGTATAAACACCTGTTCCAGATGCGTTGCTAATAAGTTTGCTTTTTCGTCATCGGAGGAGTATATGGAGTTATTAGCTACCATTGGATAGATTACGTTCGGTTGTCTTAACAGTCGTTTGGTGGCCAACCACATAGATGGATCGCGGGGTTGTATATCTTCAAGGTAGGAATTGTACCTTTGAATTCTTAAACTGTCTAGTTCTTGCTTTACTAAATGACATAGCTGGTTATATAGTGTTTTGAGGTACGGTAAACGAGATCTCTGCCATCCTCTTCTATATTTATTCTTCAGTTTAATTAGTTTTAGTATGTGGTTAGGTGTTCTAATATGGTCAGCAACTTTCCTGTGTTTCCATGGTGTCGTAGATTCCTGTATACTTTCTTGTATTGCAGATGTGTATTGCCGAACTGCATCATCTATATCCGGGGGTGATGCAAGTGGACCTATTCGTTTCAGTTTTTGATCAAGGGTTGAATGGAAATGTTCCCAGTCTGTTTTTCCGTACGCTAGTTTTGGGGCTGGAGGAGTTGTTTGTGGGGTGTTGTAGAAACTGATAATTACTGGTAGATGGTCCGAGTCTAGTTCATATGTTACTGTTTGATATATTGGATTGGTAATGTTTTTATGTAATATTACATCTAAAATGTCAGGTTGGTGATCTGCTCTATATGGATGGTAAGTGAATTCATCGGGTGCTGATATTAGAACACCGTGGTCGGCCATAATATTATGTAACTTTATTCCGTCAGGGTTACTAGCTCGGCATCCCCATATGGTGTTCTTTGCGTTTAGGTCTCCCAAAAGTAGTGTGGGTTCCTCACTATTGAAAAGTTTGCCGATTTCATCTTCAAGTAGCCGTTTATTTGGTGGTTTGTATGCTGCCGTGAGAATTAAAGAGCTATTATTTTTCATAAGTACTTTTATAGTAATCGCTTCTATATTTTGCAGAACATTCATATGAAGAAGGTGGTGATTGAGTTTCTTCTTTATTATGATCGCAACTCCGCCTGATGCTATTAATGCTTCTCTGTCTTTACGGTACACGAGATATCCAGGGATTCTGAACTTTTCTGTGCTGATAAAATGAGTCTCTGTGATACATGCTATATCTACGTTGTGCCGCGTCATGAATTCTATAAAAGTTGAACGTTGAACTTTAAGACCATTGGCATTCCAATTAGTCACTGTTATATTATTTATTAATGGGGCATTATTTTGATCCATTGTTTAGCAACGTTGGAAGTAGTGTTGTTAGAAATGGCATTAATTTATCTAAATGAGGAATTAGCAGTTCAATTATTTTCTTTATTATGGTGGAGATGTAATCAGCTGATTCTTGTTGTCGATCAGATGTGGTCATGTTGGGTGTGGGTACAGAGCGTCCAGGGGATGATGACTCATTTGCCATACTTTCTTGTCTATTGTTTACTATTTAGGAGAATAATCTATTTTGTGTTCGATAGCTAGAGGTTTTTGTTTGATTCTGGTTTATTTTAACATAATAACTACATCCTTTGTAGTTTGCCGGGTGTTTTTCCAGACAGTTTACGCACTGAGGATCTTCTCCAGGTCGTTTAAGACAGTCACTATATAAATGATTGCCTGTACACTTCACACAACGTGCTTGTGATTGGCAGTAGTTACGGGTGTGTCCGTACAACTGGCACTTCTTGCACTGGGGAATTTCTTTGGATTTTCTGCGTATCTCCACTTCCACAATGCTGTAATTTAGCTTTGTTAGACTGAAAATTTCCTTGCCTTGTTGGGTATTGCTAAGATCCACAGCACATACTGGAATCGGGTATCTGTCCTTATTGTAGAATCTGGCAATTTTCAGTACTGGGTAATTTAAGGCTGTTAGCTCATTTTTAATTTCATTTTCCGTAAGTGAAACGGGGACGTTTCGGATTATTACGGATAAGTTGTTAACTTCAGGGTCCTTAAACGTGTGATAGCTTAGTTTGTTTTCGTTGTAATGCTTAGTCATCGCACGGTAATCTTCTATACTGGTAAGATTTATTCGTAATTGTTTATTTCTAAATACGGTGGTGAATTCATTCTTGGCTTTTTCCTTCAGGTCAGAGATAATTTCTTGATATTTTAATTTATCTGCATTGTGCAGGTAAATTGGAGGAATTTTTATTTTTCTCTCTGTGGTATCTACAGATTGCTGTATTGTGGCCTCGGAGGTATCCATGGAACTTATTGCTGCGGCGTGTTTGCCTTGATGGATTATTTTCCCGGCATTTTCAATTTGTTTCGTCGATACAAAGAATTTATTGCTGGCTATTAAATTTTGTGGTTCAAAGAGATACTTTTTATTCGGTTCTGATATGGGTGGCGAGAGAGTAGAGCTGGTCCGTTTAAGATTGGTGTGATTCATCTTGATTGAGGAACCCCTCCGCAGGGGTTCTTGTTAATGGTTTTTAACAGTGGTATCTGGTTGTGTCAATTTATGCATGCACAGATAAATAAATAAATAATGTTACCGATAGATCTGAAGCGAACAGCCTCGTATTTATCACACGTGATAAGCGTTAACACTTGCACTTCCTGGCACTTGTTTATGCTTTGAAAGCCCAATAGCAACTCAGTAACAGTTCTAGGAAAGATGGAACTGTAGCATGCTTGTTGACTAGCATTAAAGAATTTTCGGAGGGATCTTATAAACAAAACATTCAAAATTGACTAGATGCATATATATTTTTTTTAATCCTACCCCCTCCCCTACTCAAACGCTCAAACTTTTCCATTTCAGATCATTCCATGCTCTTCTTGTCCAGTGTGGTCCGGCGACCTTTATCATGTCGTTTCTCAATTTTGCCTTTGGTCTGCCTCTATTTCTGTTGACAATCTTCAGTCGCCAATCCGATGTTTTCCTACTCTACCTTTCGTCCTCTCTTCGTGTTAGGTGTCCTTCTCATTTCCGCTTCAGGCGTTCTACCTGTTCAGTTATGCCTTTGATCTTTGTTTTCTGTCTTATACAGATTGGTGGTGGATAATGTGAACATAGGTATAATTGAGCTAGAATACAGGTTATGGACTTTGTATGAGTTAGACAGAAATAGACATATATGACTTAAAATTGTATGTATTGTATGTATGTGTTACCTGTAACCTCATTTTAGTATCCTAAATTATTGGTAGCCTAGAATTTAGTGTTTTCTAAAAACAAAACAGTTTGATTCTGCGGATACTTGATGTTAAGCGCATATTCGTCTATTTCTGTCTAACGCACACAAAACCCATAAACTGTATTCTAGCACATTTTACTACTTATGTTCACATTTTTCGCCACCAATCTGTACATTTATTAGGCCTCTTATCTATCAATAAGGGTAATTTTTAGTTTTTCTAGGTTAACTTATACGAGAGTCCGCTCTCAGATGCATAAGTCAAGATGGGAAGGATAAATCGGTTAAAGGTTTTCGCTCTAAGATTTGTGAAGGGGCTTTTGAATACATTTTGGCTGTTTAAGTGGCTTCCTGAATCGTTGTTTTTCGTCCCATGAACATTTATTCCGCTACTGTTTCTATGTTTGCGTCTTCTGTTCGAACAATTCTTACGTCTGTTCTATTCGACATTGTTTTAGCGATGTTTTTTAAGCCTGACACGGGTTCTTACATTGTATAATTTTAGAGCTATCTCTTTCAATTTTTCCACGCCGTTCGCCAACAAGAAGTCAGCGAATCTTAAATTCGAAAGTTTCTCGTTCAATGCTTTTCTCTTTCCATTGAAGAGTTTTAAAAACATCCTCTAGTACGTTAGTAAAAAGTTTGGGAGGTTATGGTTCACCTCGCATTGTTCTAATTTGCACCTCTTTAGAGAAGTTTTTAGGGTTCATACTTCTACGGCGTCGAAGGCCTTTTCGAAATTTGAAAGTGTTATATGCAGTATTTGGTTGCATTCATGCGATTGTTTCATGCGATGCCGGATTGCGAGTATGTGGTCTATCGTACCCTTGTCTGAAAACGACTTAGGTAGTTTCAAAGTGCTTGTTGATTATCGTGTTACTAAAAACCCTGAAGGACAGATTGCAAGTCTACGATGTTAGCGAAATTGGACGATTGTTTTCCAGTTCCCTGTTTGCCACCCTTTTCCCTTCCTTTGGCAATAAAGAAAGTATTGGATTCACCCCAAAAATTCGAAATTGAGTTTTCAACAGTTCTTTACGTTTCAGAGTTCTCTGAAGCCAAAAAAACATGTTTTTGTTCATTGGTCTGTCTGTCTGTGTGTCTGTTTGTCTGTCTGTGAACAGAATATCTCAAAAACGAAAAGAGGTATGGCGTTAAAACTTTATATATAAGTTTTGTGTACTATGCAGATGCGACAGCAAGCTTTTCAAGAAAATCGCATAACCGGAAGTATGTGTTTACTCTTGTGATTTTTCAGTTTTTTTCGATTTTTTCAAAAACGGCTCTAATTTTTTTTAAACTTTACATCTTTATTATAGTTATTTACCTAACAAGTTCGGGAAGTTAATTTTCCCGAATGAGCACTTTGTTTGCAGCACGACCGAAGGGAGTGCTGCATGTAGTGCGAATTCGGGAAAATTCTTCCCGAAAGAGGTAGGTACAATGTTTTTTGTAACGAATAACTCAAAATATTTGAAAAAGTTAAAAAAATATTATTTAGTGTTTTATAACTTTACTGAGTTGGCAGCACAAATTACTAAATTTTTATACGTATCCTAGCACCTGTTAGCTTTTGTTGACGTTTACAGCGCCCCTGGAACACACAATTGCCATAGTTTTTGTGGGAAAGTAAAAAACACCCCGTTGCGGGAAAAGTCATTTTCGGCGCATCGGGATTGACCGGGAAATATGAATTTTGAAATCATGAGTGCAAAAAATTTTTTATGTGTATTGATGTGAGATAGGTGATTTACCTGTTAATTACTTCTAAAATGGGTTTCTTTTGTTTTTTAAATTTTTTTTATTAACTCCTATTTTAAATAGAACACCCGGTATATTATTACATTTTTGAATTCAGCTTAATATTTTAGAGAAAATTTGTCTCTTCTTCTAACGCTCTATTTTGTATCGTTTTTGTAGAATACGTAATTTTTTTAAATTTTTGATAAATGCTTAAAAAATAAAAATCAAATTTTTGCCTAATTATGAGATCACTGTAAAAGGAAGTTGTGTGCGTGTATCACACCAGATTTTAATAATAATTAATTTTACTGTATTGAATTACTGCAACAGATACGCTTTCACTCACAATTGATTACTTTCTTATATGTTGAGGTTTATGGTTTTGACGTTTTTCTAATACAATTATTAATCTAATCCAGAGTGTGTAAGTATAGTGTACGTAATCGGAGGAAGCAAGTTGTGTGAGTGTAGCACACCAGGTTTTTATATGTATGTTAAGAGTAGGGCTGAGCTTTTCCAATTTGTTAGTAATTTTCCTTATTTGACATAGAAGTTAAATAGTTTTGCCAGGTATCTTCATTTGATACACCGTGACCTTTAATGGTTTCGTCAGATCCGTGGGGATTTATTGTTTCAGTTTTTCTTTTGTGATCGTCTTCCATATGGTGTTTCGTAAGTGGTGCTCTCATATATCTAGGGCTTTCTGGAGGTTCGCTACATTTAGATGAACAAGAGTTTTTGGTAAAACGTTTCCACATATTTTATGATCTCTTTTCTGCCCTCTATAATTTTCTTATTCCCGTCCATCAACCTGAATAGTTCCCTTTTATTAGTTTAAAATTTCTTTCTGAACAGTTTTGGTTTTCTGTTCTCTTCAATTGCTTCCTGGATTATTTTGTTGTTCTTTCGCGTTACATCCTCTTTTACTTTTAGTATTATTTCTTGAATTTCTTTTACGTTTTCTCTATTAGATTGTATTTTGGTTTGTTTCGTTGTTCAACCAGATTCTTAGCCTCATTTCCAATCTTAATACTGCTTTAAGTTTGGAACTTCCCTTCGATTTTTCGGGATTGTACCGATTTGGAGTTAGTAGTCCCGAAACGAAATGCTGTCCTTAAATGTCCCTCTTTTCTAAGAAAATTTTACGCTTTACTGATTTCGATTGATTTCTGCAAATTCTGGTTCAATATATAAAATATAATTTAGAACTAATTGTTTAACAAACATTGTCTATCAGTATCTAGCTTTTTGTTATTGTGGAATTTGATTTCCACAGGCGTTTTTAAATTATTAATTATTAATTATGTGAATTACACCTTGATCCACATTTAATATAGGTAAGTAAAGTTTAAAAGAAATATAAAGTTTTAAAAATATGATTGATAGTACATACAACAATCCCAATGACCACTGCTACTGTACTAAAACAGATAATGTAAATTGATTGTAGAGGTAGTGTCTAATATACAGGGTTAGTCACTCATGACTAACCCTGTATTAATAACCACATATTGTGAAATTAACATTTTTAGTACAGCTTCCTATTAGTGTTGCTGTTAAATTTATTTTATTATTAGTTTTCTTATCGAATAATAATAGTTTAACGTGTTTATTTAGTATTTAGTTTCTAATATTTGTAAAATTTACTACGGAGAAATTAAGAAAAAAACTTTAAAAACATAAATTATTGAATTACCTTTTCCCTGGAAGCAGCCCCCCCCCCCCCCCATCCTCCATTTTCCTAATCTTGCCCCGAAATTGTTATTTTTAAATATGACAACCCTATATTAGTATTGGTTGAGAAAGTAAGCCATGTGTATTGTAATTCATGTTATTCACTAATAATCAAAAACGGTGCAGAAATGTACATTAGGAACGGTAAAAAATCAATCATAAATGAGTTTACTCTGCTGAGAGTAGATTCAATATTAAGTAGTTTAAATGTCCCAAGAATCTTATTTTGGATCACACGTTATCTGCTATAATTTTATTGAGTTGTTCTATTTCGCCTGAGCGTCTTATATTCTTTCTCTCCATTGCTTTCTCCAATTCAGTATAATTGTATTTAGCTTTCTGCAGTTTGAAGTGGTTCGGGTCGGGTGATTAGTATTTGCTGTTTACCAGCTTTGGTGGTCGCTCATTGCGATTACTCAATATATTAACGTTACTTCAAATATCTACAACTAATTTAGCTGTCAATTTGACAAATGTTAAAGCAAGATGAGTTTATTGAAATTGTTTTCCCACAGAAACACAAGATATTTAAATCATATTTTCGAAAAAGGTTCAACAAAGTGATTAATGTGAATATGCGTTTAAGCTAGTACATATTAATAAATTTAGATAAAAAATTCTAAATTATTAGGCGAAATGGCAACATCTGCTTGCATTGACCGCACTGTACATATTATATAATAGTAATAAACAAGAATACAAGTTCATCAAGGGTGTCTTTGGAATTTTGAAGCGTGTGTATTGTATCACCAGAAAATCTGAAGCTGTCAATTGAGATTTGTTACAAAGTGATGTTACGATGTTCTTCTTCTTGTTATTCTGCAGGATTTGAAAATATTTCCATTGCCTTTATTACGGGAAGTCTTGATCACGGTTATGATCACGTTGCGATATTAACCACTGTCTATAAATGTCAGTGAAAAGCAGTAGGTATAATTCTCTGGTGATGTAACAAACATCAGTTCAAAATTCCAAAGGCATCTTTGATGAACTTCTGTTTGCCCATACTATAGAAAGAATATGCAATAAGAGAAAAAGTTTTACTGCATAATAAATCTGAAATGCTTTATTATATAAAATGTCAATAATTTTTAACATTTTTCATATTAAACAAATTACTTCAAAATTTTCTTAAATCCTATACATTGTTGTCGAATTGATTTGAAAATTGTAACCTTTTCATGTTTATAATTTTTAATTTAAATTAAATTGCTTCCAGTGCCTTCAAAGTCAATAGTAAAACTTGATTTTGCCCGTATTCAAAAATCGACTTTAACCTTGACGTTCAGAAACTGAGTAATCGTATTTATTTTATTTGATCGTAGTAATTATAAACAAACGCCTTACTGCATATGCCAAGTTTATTGCAAAATTAACACATAACCTTTAATATTTTTATTTTTGTAAAATTAATAATTTTTAATTTATTCATTTTAATTTTGTTAGTTTTAGGTATTTTGTGATGGATGTTGTTATTAATTTTTCAAGGTTAGGTGGAAGACCTTATACCTTATGGTTTTTCGCTATTATTATATTATTTGTTTTTGTTTACTTAATAATATTCTGTTATTATGTACTTTAATTTTGGGGAAATAAAACACATTATTATTATTAAATAACGAGTGAAAACAAGTAAAAAATAAATTAAAACAAACAGTAATAAATTTTCTAAATTCTAAGTTACTATTGTATTGGCCGATTTAATATTTTAGATAAGTACAGTATTTCAGCAAAAGGCAAAAACTGTTCGTGTAGGATTTAGTAACTCTAATTGGCACCACGCTCTGTATGAATAAATTACATAATATCGCTTTCTTGTTGCAAAGGAGTTTCCGTTTCTTTATCGGGGGGAAATAAGGTTAAATGAAGCATAGACTTAACACAAAAGATCACTGCTAGCCTGTCTCGCTCTGGTAGTTTCCGTATTAAATCACTGGAGCTATTTCCAAAGAATCTGCCTTAGAAAACAGAAGCTTGTTGCTCTAATAAAAGTTGAGTAATAATTGTTCGATAAATTTCTATTACTCCGCGTGTTTGCATTTGGAATGACAAGTTCAAATTCCATTATTCGTCCATTCACCTTCAGTTAGCAGAAAGTAATTCTAACGATCTAAATAAATCAATGCAGACATTAAAATGATCTGTTGTACTATTTATCAGATGTGGTGTTATTTATATACCATATTTAATTATTAAGGAAATATTTAATAATTATTCTGGCTCTACCTACTTTAAAAGAAGACAAAACAAGGAATGGTGGCTGTTACTAACGAAATTTAAATTTTAAAAACAATAGGAAATTCTGAAACGTTTCTCAGAATTAACAAAAACTCAGGAGGCAATTAATAATTTGATTTACAGCTGCAAGACAAAATTTCCACAAGTACATAAATACCAACCATTCATTTCTTCTTTCACAAAGTATCTGAAAGTCATGCTGGAATCTTAGCATTGTATTCAAATTAGAATGTTTACTTCCTAACTGCCGTTTGTTGTTATATTCATCAAATGTCCGATTTGAAGGTTGGATTTCAATAAAAATGATTTTGTTTAAGTTAGGTGTGAATGGAGGATAATCAGTTACGTCCTTAATCATTAATATATTTTTCTACGATCGCTGCTAAAAGTAGGCCTTTTACTAATACCTTGTTGAACTAAAACTGACATTACAGATCAGCGTGGTAAAAGTAGAATCAGAACAGAATGTTAAAAGGAAACACCTGATTTTGAATTTACGTACTGTCAACGGTTTTAACCTCTGATAAATCGATTATGGATTAATAACAGTAAATTTAAGGTCGAAGAAAAAATATTGTATGTAAACTCGTGCTCAAAGTGGCTTCGTTTCATAATTTTTATGTCTCGTGATATAAACAGCCACTTTTAGCACTTGTACCATAAATAGCTATATTTTCCACGACGCCTACTAAAAGTAGGTTTTTCGCAATCGCTTGCCTAGAAATGACATATGACAGTTGATTTTGAATTTACGTATTAAAAGTGGAACTTTATCGTTTGCAAACGTTTTTGGTCTGCAACAACTCTTGTAATTGATACTCCTCTTTTAATTCTTTTTTAAATTGACGATCGACGGTAAAATGTAATATTCACCTCGGACAAAAACTGATTTTTATGGCCTTGCATGCTTGCTTGCCTCAGCTATCGCCCCGGCCAGCAATTGCAAGCGTCGTGCATAAAAGACAAGACGACGTAGATATATAAGTAACTATTACATGCTTTAAATACCTTATGTATGTATAAATAAGAAAAATATGTTATACATATGGCAATTTGAAATCTAGCATTAAAGTCTTCAGTTGTAAATAACTGTAGGTAGATTTACAGTCAGTATTAATAATTATATTGCAATATTTGAAACCTTTGAAACTAAACAAATAGAGGAAATTTAAAAGATTTTAGATTAAAAGATCAATAACATTGCAAATACAATAAAAAGTAGAAACCCAAATGTACTAAGTCACAATTTCTGGAACGTAAACTGCAAATACACAAATCAGAAATGCTTGAGGTTATGATATCTTTAAGTTTTTTTTTTCTAATTCGGTATTGAAAAATGTTTCTTTTTTACATTCATTTCGGTTAAGAAAAGTGCTACTTTTCCCAACAAGTGGGGAAAAGTCCAACAAATAAAAATAAACAGTAGCACTATCATATGAACTCTATTTCACCTCAAAAAGTAATAGTTTTCGATATCGCGTTAGAAAAAATTATGTGAGCAACACGTAGAAAAGGTGTTTTTTTCGTACTCGGCGCGTTTTTAATTTCGGCTTCGCGTCGATTAAAAATGGTGCACCTCATAAGAAAAAATCACTTTCATTAACTTGTTGTACAAATGACTATTTCGTTTAGGATGTAATAAGTACATTTTCCTTGTAAAAACCTGTGATGTACTTTTACCTATATAAGCAAATCTAAAGTGCTAAATCTAATACCAAGCCGCGCGGGCTATAATAGTTTTTCGGATCGCGTCGGTGTATATATTATTTTTTACTACTAGCAACTTAAATATTAGCGTTCATAGCCAGCGGTAAATGCAAGAGTTTAAAGATATCTACTAAAATTAAGTAAGCTGAAGATTTTCTAAATATCTAAACGCAGTAGCATCGTAAAACCACAGGTGTCGGGTCAACTGGATGCGATTAATTGAACGCGATCAATTGGAGGCGCGAAAATTGTACGTGCAGACAGTTGGAGGCGTCTGTAATTAACACAAGTATTAAAATTAAGTATTATTTTCACATTTTAATAAAGTTTAGATTGATCAAAAATATATAGAAGAAATGCAGATCATTGCACCTATTACTACAGAATTACAAAATACATAACATAAAGTAAGTAATTAGAAACAATTTTTAAAAATGACTACAAAGTTGCAAAACAAACAAATAACTAATGGTACAATAAACATAAGTAATCACAAACGACTTCACAAATTATTCAATTCATACTTACAGTTGGAAATTCTGCACAATCGCTCTCAGGTAAATGTAAATGATAAGGCTACTTAGCAGACAGGTTGTTATTATTTTCTTTGGTTGCGTCCAATTGGCTCGCATTCAAATATCTGGCGTCCAATTGACGCATGCGTCTAATTGATCGTGTCCAATTGACATCCGTCAAATTTACTGCTACCAATTGACGTATAGCCCTTTCGGATTTAATTGCTAGAGCGATGTTGTCCTAAAATATATAAAAGACTAATGACAGCGTTTAACGTGATAAGTATTATACGTATATTTAAATAAAAGCTGGTCCACCAAATATTTTCAAAATTTTCTGCACTTCTTATATCTGTGTATTTTACAAAATGGTTTGGAATTAAATCCGTTACAAATAATTTACAACAATCTAACGGTGTTTTGATGTATCTTACTTCTTGATGGTGGTTTTTGTTTTCTCATATCTCTCCATAAATACCGGCACTGTTCTTCTTTCATTATTATTCTGTGTGCTACTTTCATATTTACTAACGTCACTATTATAATTTCTTGTTCAATCTCCAGAGTTATTGCTAATATGGTTCGGTAATTCATTGACATACATAAAGAGAAACATCCGGGGGTTTAAAAATAAAAGATTTTTGCTGGTATGGTACCCTGAGGTAACAATACCCAAGCGCAGGTTGAACACATCCACATTGCACTATATACATACACACTAAGACTGAGCGGTTGTTGGAATCATTTTGTTCAATACTTGTTGTAACACATACCCATAAACACCCCCCCCCCCCCGTAGCCGAAATTTTAAGTGTTTTTAAATACCATACCCCGGAGTGCCAGAGAGTTAAATGAAGTACTGACTGTAAGAAGCCAAAAGTTACCGTATGTTGGCTAAAACTGATTTACGTGATAAAAATGCGAAAAGATATTGAACAAGAACTGAAAAAACAACATACTGAACTTGTTTTGTAATTGATAAAAACAAATATTAAGCTGAAGTGGTAAATGAACTTACTCCAAAAATAAGTAGCTACAGTGAATTCTTGATAAATATTGATATATCTACAAAATTGTACATGTAAATCAAATACAGATCTAGATGGAAATACATTGTACCAGTGTTACATTATAAATTGCCGATATTGAATCCGAACATGCACTCGAACTAACTCTGGGAGAAGGGGTAGGTAACTTATCTTCAAAATTAATAGATACAGTATGTATGGGTGCCAACATATAAACGCAGCCCTCGCTGAGTAAATATCTACTAATATTCCTAACTGGTTTAATTTAAATTGTTAAATAGCCAAAGCAATTAATTTTAAAACAGCCCGATTACTGAATGCATGATACACGTTACAGCGTTCCACACTTAGCAATTTGATTTCATACTGCGAATAGCCTCACATCCAGATATCTGTATGGTAGTTTTTATTACAATGTGATACACTAGGATCGTTTTTCCCAGCCAACAAACTTAATAAGGGCGAGATTTAGGGGGGAACAATCCTAAAGCGGTGCGACCATCCACTCAGCTAATATCGACATACAAGGCGGTGTTATTTACACCAAAATAAATCACTCAGCTCTAAGCTAGCTTTAAATCAGCACACACATAAAAAATACACAGTTAAAACGATGAAGCCGTAAAAGTGAAATCAATTGCAAATAAGTTTATACAAATAAATACAAGGCTATTAGATTCAAACCACCAAACTGGACGTAATCTGCAGCACGGAAACAAATACAGCACGAGGTAGAAGCCGCCAGCGATGCTTTGTCAAGCCCTTTTGCCTGCACGTACTTCACAAGGCAACCAAGGCGAGGCGGGCCTTTGTATTCAACAGTTTACGTCACAACACGAGAGCTGCGAGGCAGACTGCTACTGAGAACACATTTCCAGCAAATCAATTGGTTTAGCCCGTAGGTTGAAGGCTATACATACACCTCATTAGCAAATGAACCACCAAATAATAAAAATGTCTTACCAGAAATTCTGCCAGTTCTTTCACAAAAACATGTGCTAGCTCAAACAATTCATTTAGCCAGTTTTGGGGTCAAAATATGCCTTGATTGATTGCCTGACATCACCAGCAATTCACAAAGCTCAAAACCATGCCGATGGCCCCGGATACACATAGAAAACCAAGAACATAAAAGCGTCTTCCCCAAAAGATTTGACAGACCGGAAATGATCCAAAACTCTATCGTCACCCTTACTGCATTTGGCGGGAAGATTGCGGTTTGCATGAAACTGTACTAAAGCAGAAAACTGCATTCGACAAAATATAGGTTTGCAAAGCCAGTTGCCTATTCGACTCGGCATTTCTATGCCCGTGAAAACTACCAATAATGGAATCGACAAATAAATTGGTCTTACCTATACCAGTTAAACTTAATTTGATGGGCTAAAAAATCACAATTACTCTTAAAAGGAGGGTCCATAAAATAAGGATGGAAAGAATATCTATTTAAGAAGTGAACACCTACAAATTAAACAAAAGCAATTAAATCAGACTGCAATATATGGAAATGGAATGTTTATGAAGAAGCTCTAGTGTCTACAGAAGGCAGAACCTATAACAAATAAAATTGAAAAAATGAAGAAAGGTAAAGTTTGACAATAGTTCAATCAGAAAGATGAACCAAGGAAACTGACCAAAACGAGTTGGACCTTTACTGAAGGACAGAAAGAAACTTAATACCTCTATCATAAGAGCGGTGCAAAAGGAAATTGGTTATAGTCAGTTAAACGACGTGCAGCGATAAGGTAAAGTTCAATTTCGTAAGCGATTCGACAAGCTTTGCATATATTTGACAAAATACTTAACAATCAAAGCTTGCCAACATTTTAACGAGTAGTAAAACACTGCCACAGTAAATAAACTCATTAATAAATATAAAATGCTCACTACCAAGAGCAGTAATAAAGTCAATTGAATGAAGCAAACAATTCAATGAAGTTCAATATTTCAGTACGTATATTAGCGGTTTTATAACGTTTCTCTAGAAAGAATGATGAAATCGTCTACAAAAAGTAACGGTTAGCAACTTAAATAATGTGGGTAATTTTGGCTACTTAGGATCATTGTACAGAATGACATTCCAAATGCATTATCTGAAAGCCTGCACGTTCTAATTCAAAAGCAACCAAGCCATTGAAGTATAATAGAATCACATATAGGACTAACTGCGTATATAGTTAAATAAACAAACATTTACATATGTTTACCATATTTTCAGAGGCAACAGCCCTGGCAAACTCGGTCGACCATACAAGCGAGGCAGGCCATGTGGCATGTGCAAGCGGTCATGCCATGTTAAGAAGCTGTGCACCAATGCCTGTCCCGTTGCTGATTACTGGGCCAACTGCAGAGAGCTGCATTCCGTTTGGGCAAGTTGGTTGTGCCATACCCAAACGCCAAAGGGCAAGGAAAGGTTCCGCTCCTGCAGGGCCACGTGTATGTGTAAAGGAAAAGTACATGACTGAAAGAGCAACGCTTATGTTTTCAAAACTATTTTTTTGCCATCAATGTTACTTACAGTTTGTGTTCATGTTAATGAAATATTGTAAGAGATTTCACAAATACAATTAATATAATGTAAGCATTGTATATTTGATATCTAACACTTATAGGTGATATTTTTAAGTTGATATGAAACCATCAGCAAATGTTTTGCACATGGTAGGTAGTAAAATGTTACACTTAGTTTTACTTTCACTTTCACCTGACCATCTATCACTATCACATAGTGCGATAGAGATAATTATATTTTTGCATTAGATCAGAATAATTTTAATAGTGCTCTAAACTATTACAACCAATACTAAATACCTGTTTTGGTCGAGCCACGTCATTCAGCTTCCATTACGAACTTTCTTCTAAAATCTTGTAATACAATTTTATTACGCTAATTAACACTATAAACTTGGCACAGCGAACAAATAGAGTGGCTTATGCAACCCAAATGACATATTACAAAGCTGACTGGATCAGTATTTTAATTATAATTACTATAAAATAAGAGATGGCGGTCCTTATAATTAGACCTAGAGTCCCTGTATAATATTATATCTTATACCGGGTGTCCATTCTCAAAGTCGAACATAGGCGATTAACACTGTATTGAACGTTATTACCGATTCCTGCTCGCCAATTCAACTTACAGGGAAGGTAGTGGTATCAATGGAAAGATAAAATTATTCCGCATCAAATGATACCAATAATAATATTCAAGATGCGATTTTTATTTTAAAATACTAATTTAAAACTTGGGAATTTTTAAATATCTCATGCCTTGCTTGTCAAGTTCGATAGCAATTGTAAAAAAAAATGGTAATTAGTTGGCGTAAATCCGTCAACGTCTGTTAAAATTATCTACAGAAAAATGAATTATTTCAATGAAGAACGAGTGAATGCACTAATGTTAATTGCCTATGGTCCACTTTGAGAATGGACACCCGGTATATATACTATATTTTATTATATACAGGGACTCTATTAGACCTAATTTCAACTGACATTAAATCATTTTTTGAGGTTATGATACAAATAGAAACTTCGTCCATCTTAATAAGCATGATATTTCTATACCTGTAATATGTAGGCATGTGGCCTTCCTCTTGCTAAATCTCATTATTGCCTACATATTAAAAGTGTACAAATGACATGCTTTTTAAGTTGGCGACGTTTCTATTTCTATCATAACCTCAAAAATATATTTAATGTCAGTTGAAATTAGATCTAATTATAAGGACCGCCATCTCTAATTCTTTAGTAATTATTATTAAAATACAGATCCAGTCAGCTTTGTAATATGTCATTTGGGTTGCATAAGCTACTCCATTTGTTCGCTGTGCCAAGTATAGAAAACCTTGCTGCTCGTATTAAGTCTCGATAAAGTCAGGGTTAAATTTGTGTTTGCTGGATTGCTTGTTATGATGATTTTCTCATACTAAAAAATTGAAATCATAGCCACAGCAAAGTACCTATATTACACATATTGTGAATTTATGATAAAGATTTCATATCGTATAAGGCATCTAAGTAAGAGCATAGCAGTTTTATTTGATAACATATTGTATGTTCAACACTTAACCGTTCATATGTTTATACCTTTGTATAGCACCTTTTTGTATAGTCTGTATAAATAATGATTAAAGTTATAATGTGTAATGCTTAATTTGTTTTATTAAATCTTTACAGCTTAGCCAATCCGGATAGATAATCTGTAGCGATATAAAGTATGATCAAAAATTATTTTCATCTAGTATGACCATGGAATAGTTCCGAATTTATGAATGCAACTACGTTTATACTTAATGTAAAAATTTGACATTTGCTTTGTAAGTGCGTTATATTTGCATTTATAAATTAGGAAATGTTCCATGGTCATACTAGATGAAAATAATGTTTGATCATACTATAGAATTTTAATGAAAGTAATGTGTTTTTGAATTACAACTCAAGCTGCTTTAACATTACCAAGAGTGTAACAAATATACAAAAAAGAGATAATCATTGATCACGGTTTTCTAGTCGACATCATATTGAAGTTTTTCAGTGTACTCCAATCTACAAGATGTAGACCTTAGCTTCCTAAAAAACTTACTTAATCCAAAACCTCTTATACCTTGGGGTGTCAGTGTGTGTGTGTGTGTGTGTGTGTGTGTGTGTGTGTGTGTGTGTGTGTGTGTGTCAGTGTGTGTGTGTATCTTGGGGATGTTATCCGATATCATGCTATCCAAATTTTAGTTTGAGAGGTGTTTGAGATAATTTTTTCTAGAAGAGAGGGATGGGAGTTGGATGATTCCCATGTAACAGCGGCTGGCTCAATTTGATACAAGAATGGCTCAACAACAGAAGAGGTCGTTGGAGCTAGTGTGTAGAGCGTCAGACCAACGGTAGAAACAACAAAAAACGTTGGTCAATACACTACCATTTTCCAGGTCGAAGTACACACCAATGAACTATCTGTACGGGAGGAATTTTTCCGTTACCTATATCATGAGCGCTACTGTTTGCCCGACCCGTATAGGGAATGAAATGAGGGTTCATACATTCCATTTACTAGAAACTAGACCTTTGTCGCTATTTGATTTGTTTTGTAAAAGGCAAGTAGCTTTAATAATATAATATCTACCTGAGCAGTGTCTTAACTAAATGCGAGAATGATGAAGAATTTTGATTCAAACCATATTCTTCAAAAGAACTCGGAGAGGAAAAATTAAAATAACACTGGCCGACAAAAAAATTTTTTTTTGTTGTAACATAAAGCTGAATAGCATATTACAGTAGAATGAACCTATCTAAATACGAAAATAGCGAAAACAAATTTGTAACACGTAAGGTTTTCTTGTTACATCAAACAAAGTACATGCAGCAGGGTACCATTTAGTATTTATTGAAAAAATGATTTTACAAGTTGTTTAACCCTGTATACCGACAATATTTATAATTTATAATAGGTTAACATCTAAGAAAAAGGTAACATCAAAAATATTTATTTGAAGCACACTAATTCTATTTTTACCGTTTATGGGAATTCACATCTTCTCTCTTCAAAAACCAACAGTAATCAGCCATCATGGCCGGATCCCATCGTCTTTGGTAACGAATTTTCATTGTCCTAATATCTTAATGGAATCTTTCACCCTGCTCGTCGCTGACAGCGCCCAAATTTTCAGGAAAAAATGGTAAATGGAAATGGAGAAAGTGAATTTTTAACGACATGCGGCAACCAAGCAATTTGTAGGAGTCTAAAAGTTCATTAACTAGTTGTTCATAGTTTGCATCCACATTGTTGCCTAAAAATCCCCTCGCTACACTTACAAATGAGTTCTAGGTTCTAAGTTCTTGTGTGGTGAGCTTTTCTATAAAATTAACATCGTTTAGCAATTTTCTAATTTGTGGCCCAATAAAAATGCCTTCTTATAATTTGGCGTCACTTAACTGGGGAACGACTTGTCTTAGGTATTTAAATCCTTCATCCTCTTTATTCATAGCCTTCACAAAGTTTTTCATCAGTCCAAGTTTAATGTGAAGAGGAAGCAAAAGAACATCTTTTGGATCTACAAGAGGCACATACTTAACATTTTGAGATCCCGGTTGAAATTCAACTCTTTCCTCTTCGTTACGTAATGTTCATTCACTGCACGACTGTCCCACCAACAAAGAAAACAGCAATATTTTGTAAATCCTCCTTGAAGTCCCACTAAAATTGCTATAACTGTTAAATCCCAACATATCTGCCATTTGTACCGGTTGTAGTTTATTTTATCTTAAAGGATGAGCATATTTTCATAGGTTTCTTTCATTGTCACTGAATGAGCAACTGGTATAGATGGTTTTAAATTCCCATTATGTAATAACACAACTTTTAAACTATATTTCGATGAGTCTATGAATAATCGCCATTCAGAGAGAGAATGCTCGATATTGAGTTACTGCATTAAACCGTCGATATCAGTACACGCACATAAAGAATTTTCCATATTGTAAAATGCAGAAAACGTAGCGGGTCGGTACACTGTTCTTCGGAGCTGCCTGATGATTATCTTCCAAAACAATGTCTTGCCAATCTAAAGGCGCAGTCGGTATTGGTAAGTCGGAATTGTGAGGAACAGGTCTTATGGCAGAAGGCAAATTCGGATATTGGATCTTGCTCTTTTCTTTTCTGGAATAATCTTCAGGCTTTTTTCACATTTTCAGAAAATGGTCTAGCTTGTGAGTTCACCAGAAATTCTCCACAAATATAACAAAACTTGTCAGGGGAATTTTTGCAACTGCGGCGCGTTTGACTTGACATTTTCGCCGTTGAAAAAACTTTCTTAACTACACAGACCACTCAATACGAAACTCAACAGAAGACTGAATAAGAGAATGTGTTTAATGTTGCAAACAATCCATTTTAGGTTTTAAAGTGCACCCCTTTTAAATGGCCCCTCATAAAGTTTACTACCTTCCAATATAAAAGGGTCCAAAGAGCCCATTGAAAAATGGTACGTATTAGGGCTCTATGAATATTTTTTCTAAAATTAGAAAGGTTTTAGCATTGTGAAAATAATGGGCTGAACTGTGTTACAAAAATCGTGTCGGCCAGTGATAATTAATGAACCAAATTACCATGATTGCTATCTAAAATGGCTGGAAAAATTTCAAGTGCTACCAGCACGCAATGGATTGTATCGAAAAATTATCCAAATATTAGACTTTCTTCCTTCTATCCACCAAGTCACCGACCGCATAGGAAAGTTTCTTCGAAAACAAAACATTAAAACGGTATTCAAACCCTCGAGCAAAATTTCACAGGTTCTTCATTCATCTAAAGATAAATTAAACACTATTTATTTATTTATTGATTTATTTATTTCGCACTCAGCCAACAGCCGTTAGGCCAATTATAGGAGTCGCTGTGCATTTATGGGGACTTCCAACCCCACTAACGACAGTCATGATGTTGTTATGACCGCCGGGACCAACTATTTCCGTGACAGCCGTATCACGAGGCGCCGAGATATACACCCGTGGAACTCCCATCCAAGTTCTGACCAGAGAGAGCGTTGCTTAACTCTGCTGATCGAACGTGGACGCTTGTTCAAGCTACACCACCCGGGACCTATGACATCTAAAGGTGTTTATAGAGTCCCTTGCTTTTGTAATGCTGTATACATTGGTAAAACAGGTCGTTCAGTAAAAACTCGCATTTCTGAGCACCAGCGCTGTCTCAAGTCGGGTCTCGTTTCATCATCAGTCATCGCCGAACACCAGCGTGATACTGGCCATAAGATTCTTTTTGATGAAACTTCCATCATCTGCAAATCCTCATTTTTTTTAGCAGAAAGATTCGCGAAGCCATTGAGATTTACAAACACTCTAACAATCTCAATCGGGACGAAGGCTTTCTCCTTCCTTCTATGTGGAAAGTGCTAATTTCTAAGCCCCGCCCACCGCCACTGAACCGCGATGGCATTTGCAGAACCGCGGCGGCGCTTGCCTATAAATTCTCGCCTTTCTCCTTCCGATAGTTAGTCGAGTTTCGCCTCTGACGTGGTTAACACGTTGAATTACCGTGCACTTCTATCCCTTCCCTTGCAAAGAGTTTCGCCTCTGGCGTGGTTAACACTTTGGGTTACCGTGCTCTTTTGCTTTTTCTTCCTGATGAAGCCCCGTACGAAAGTGGGCGAAACGTTGCGTTCTTTGATCTCAATCATGACACGGTCCAATCCCGGGAGTCGTTTGTTACTTAATATTAAAATGTATTTTTGTTATCAAATAGTGCACCTACCTTCTTTCAGTCGTTATGTTACTATCTTCGTTTTTTAACATTTTTATTTACTTTCTCGTACCTTTGCGCGCTTTTGAGTGGTATATAAATAAAAATACAAAATAGAAATAATTGTGTAATCGTTTTATTTGTTACATCAACAGATAAAAAAATCAAGCAATTTACGTTCTAATGGCGACTTAAATTATGTAGCAAAAACACAAAATCACAAAGCCATAATTTAAGAAATTTTATTTCTCAACAGAAACAGTGTGACGGTTAACAAATAAAAATTAACAACTACAGAAAATGCTCAAAATGTAGATCTCCATTTTCAACAAATATTTGTGCTCTGCGAATCATGGACTGCCGAACTTGTGCAAAAACAGCTCGGCTGTCGAATTCTAGCAGAAGCGTATTTGATGCTTTATATAGCCCCACATGAAAAAGTCATATAAATTTTAATCTAGAGATCGTGCTGGCCATACAACTACTCCACATCGTTCTATCCAGCGATGTGGAAAATGCGATTATTTAACCACTCCGAAACAATTCGAGTCTTGAAGAAACCACAAATCTGGTCGTATAGCCAAGGGTACTTCCTCTAATAGATCCTGCAGTACGATATTCAGAAAATGTAAATATCCAGCCCCATTTAAACGTTGTGGTAAAACATGTGGTCTCAGAAGATGATCATCCACAATTCCACAACAAACATTCAAGGTGAACTTGTGCTGAAAACTACGTTGGTGTACTCCATGAGGATTTTCGTCTAACAATAAATGAGTATTATGCGAGTTGAAAATTACATCACGTGTAAATTTCGCTTCATCCGCAAAACATAAATGATCTCCTCGCTGATTACACTTTTCTCGAAGCCAATAACAAAAACCTTGTCTATCAACTTCATTCCAAGAATATAAAGCTTGAACATGCTGCATGTGGTAGGGATGCAAGGCTTGCTCTTGCAAAGTACGTTGAACTACAAATTGAGAAACATCAACTTCTGAGCATCTTTTTTGTGCTAGTACCAGCGGTTTCGTTGATGGCATCTAGAATTTCAGCTTCCGCTTGAAGTACTCTGGGCGTTCTAGCACGCCAAAATCGTGAGTTGGAGCATGCAAAGTACCAAGTTCAGCAAACTAACAAAGTGAAGAAGTCTACGGACGAAAGAAACATTGTTATGCACATTTCATGTAATACATGCATCATGGATGTAGTTGTGGGACATCTCAAATGGTATTCAATTTTGTATGCGAAAAATGATATAGATTGGGAACTTTTTAAGGAAACTTTCTTGAAGAGCTCAACGGCAATGGAGTATGATAAATTGTTGAAATTATTTTATCGCATGTGGTAAAGAAGATCAAAATGGTGCCATTGTTTCCACAGTAGTAAACGTATGCTGCAAAGCGTTTAATGCAGCTGCTTCAATAGACTTTGTATGTGTTTCATTGGAACAATTCTATTAACAGAAATTAATTGGTTTTGCAAATTTTAGAGGAATAAAACTGCAAGTTTACTTTAGAAAATTCTGTCACAAGTCTATGTTGCTTAAAGTTACAAACATTGCAGGCGACGAATACAGAATAACCTCTTCTGCCGATGAAATACTCTTGAATACTGTGGATACTGTAATCGACCAGTGTGATTGTCCAGAAGGGGCAGGTGGAAACACCCCTGACTTATCATTTCAAGATCGGGTCGAATTAGCAACATTGGCTTTGGAAAATACTACGGATTATTTTCTAAACAGTCCTATCAGTAATAAAAAAAATCAAATCGACCAATAACATCAAAATTACACTGACTATTTGCTGGTAGCATCAAAATTACGCTGACTATTCAACTCACTTGTTATCTATCAAAAACTGACCAATAAAAATACAAGATTTGACCTCTTTGAGCCAATAAAAACGAACTATATTGACAATTTTCACTATTGAAAATAATCGACAATTTTCACTAGTGGTATAGTGAATATTTTAAACAAATGTGATTTTTATTAGAAAAAGTCAATATTAGTGTTCTGTTACTATATAAATTGCGTAGTTTGTTGCTAGATTTACTGAAAACTAATTTGAAAAAGTACTTTGGTTCATTGAATAGTCTCTCGAATGCCATTCTTAGTCAAAGTTAAGTAGAATATTTTTGCGGTGGTATCATTACTCATGTCCATTGCGCTTAGGATTAGGACTCGTGCTAGCGCACTCGTCCTAATCGAACCTAAGCGCAATGGGCATTCGTAATACCACAGCAAAAATATTCGACATAACTTTGACTACTCATGGTATTATAAGTGACTATTTGCTAGTAGCTGATTACAGCGACTATTTTTTCACAAACCATTCAAATCGTTCTTCTGCTGTAACACAACTAGCTAAAAGTGGAGTAGGTGAGCAGCAGTTGTTAAAAATAACAGGACACTCATTTGGAAGCTCCATCAAACCCTATCTACAACTTGGACTGTTTAAAAAATAATCACTCCGAATTATTTCGTCCACTCGTGAGATTTTTTAATAGCAACAAAGGTTCGCGAATCTAGTTAAAATTATAAAAAAATTATCACCACTTATGTAATTACTGTTGAAAATTTTTTATGGAAGTGGATACAAGTATAGTCATTACACATAATCTTAGGACGATTTTGAAAACCCAATGACTACATAGAATTTGGGAAAATAATAGAATAAACCTCACTAAATTTTTGAAGACGGTATGATTAATGAGAACACGACGTAGGATGAGAACGAGAATTAGAGAGATTAGAAAAACATTCAACCAGATTTGTAATTTTACTGAAACGCATGCTTAAACCATAACCGTAAAGTAAGGAAGATAATAATAATAAAGAATTCTATTACAATATTTTTCTGCTATAGCAAATACTAAGAAATCTACGAGGATTAAAGTCAAGCAACTGGAGGGAAAAAAGCTATATACGCAGAGCGCCCTTCTAGTTCTGCGGAACTAAAGAAGGCGAGACCAAGAAAGAAGAGATGCTTAGCAGCAAATACCCATTTAAACACACCAAATGGTTTAAGTCATGGTAGTAACCGTTAATGGGGAGTTATTTGGGAATATACTATTAAAATATACATTTTTACATTCTATTGTGTTATTTATTATCCAAAATATACGTTATATTGCTACACCCACAGGTAGTTTAATTAGAAAGAAAACAATATTGCAGTTTTGAAAGTACTTCTATCCAATAAATATTTTGGCGTGTGCGCATATGCAATGAAGATTTGAAATCTAACTATGCGATTAATAAAGCTACTTGGAATACATGAACAAATCAGGTAGCCAGAAACGGTTAGTAAATGGAATGCACGAATCATTATTTCGTTTCATATACAGGTAGCGCACTCGATACAGTATATGAAAAACCGTCCCTATAATTACACACGTATCAAAATAATGTCAGACGGCTATGCGGCTTTAAAAGCACTGTGCACTTATTAAACTGATTTGAAGGTAGTATATTTTATGGTAGTTACCAAAAATCCAAACCACAATGAACATCTTTTCATTTCTAACATACTCATTGAAAATGTAACAGAGTATAAATATGTCGGCACATGGATTACTCAACACTCCGATCAAAACAGAGAAATAAGAGTAAGGATGGAAATAGCTCGAGCGGCGTTTACAAAATTTAAAAAAGTCCTCTGTAGTCGTGGCCTTACATTAACTATACGAGTTCGTATCCTGCAGTGCTATGTGTTCTCGACATTGTTATATGGAGCTGAAGCATGGACACTGAAACAGGCAAAAATAAGAAACTAGAAACATTTGAACGTTGGTGTTATCGAAGAGTGCTAAGAATATCTTGGGTGGATCATGTTACCAACTTGGAAGTATTACGGAGAATGGACCATGAGGAGGAAGTATTGAGAGCGATCAAGAAACGTAAATTACAATATCTCGACAACGGTATGAGAGGAGCCCGTTATGAAATGTTAAGGTTGATAATAGAGAGTAAAATAAGGGACAGAAGAAGTGTTGGACGAAGAAAGATATCTTGGCTTAGATATTTAAGGGAATGGTTTGGTCTAAGTTCCAGCGAACTGTTTCGAATAGTAGCCAATAAAATAAGAATCGCAGGCATGATTTGCAACCTCCAGCTTGGACGATGGAACAGAGTAACTCTGTTACGGTATTAAAACAACTTTACGACACCCACCCAAGGTGAGCATCGCACCACGGAATCAGTCCTGGAAAACTGGCACACTTGCCCTGAGATTTGCTAGAAACAGGCTAAAGGGCCACGGCTGGAACGCTCAGGGAGTCGGGCGTGAGTCACACGATACGTTCTGGGCAACAAATCGTGCCGCCAAGCTTATGTTACTACTTACGTTAAGCATCAGCTGATGGACGCGCTATGCTAATGAACATATTAGAGTACAGTTGAGAAATACGCGCTCCGGCAAAAGGGCGCGTTAGTGCGCGATAACAGTCGCCGACCTGCGGTTAACACCTCGGAAGCAAAGCACAAAGCCCTCGCAAACATAAACAAAGAAAAACTCGAACAGCTTAGGGCGCGCCAGGCCCAGCACGGCGAGGCGTTAATTCTATTTAGGTATTAATCGGTACAATATAGCGAAGCTCGCGCACCTAACGTTACTGAATTAAAAATTAGCACAAACGTAACACCAAATCATGATCGCAGAGTTCTTTAGTTATTTAGGCGGTGAAACGCGAAACTCGCGCACATGAACTTACTGGCAGGCTACCAAAGTAGCGTCTTGCAGCATGGTGGCCTCAAACCGGAATTAAAAGCCGCGACAAGCAAGCAAGGGGCATGCATCCGCCCACATAAAGTTGAGCACAAAGCACCAACGCTCGCACAAGTGACAGTTACTATGTTTAAATGGTTGCAATTACAAATACCTTAGTCCGCAGACGGTCCATGAGAGTGGCGTGCAGTCATTTGGTAGAAGGCGGCAGTCAGTGGCAGCTCAATCGCCAAAACACGGCATTAGGGGTAAACGGGCTGGAATCCGCCAAGATGGCGACGTTAGGACGCTCTCCTGAGAGCACGCTACAGCGACAAAAAGGCCTACTTCGTCCTGCCTAGAAAGATCCTCGAAACAGCGAATTACAAGGGGAAAGCCCCCTTTCTCACCAACGCAGAACTGGCCCCAAGAAGCCCTTCACACACCTACGCCTCGACGTAAAGACGTGCCACACACACAACCACACGCGACCTCCTTCGATCAACGGCCAGAGCGGAACTCCCTAATGCGAAACTGTTTCTATACCTTAATCGCTGCAATAACGCGGGGACACCTTGCCGTAATGGCACATATTGAAGAGACGGAGTCGGCGCCTCGCAACAAGGCGAGGCGCCGCCAAACTTAAAATCAACACACTTGCGACTGTCTCGATTGACGACCCGTAACGGAATGAATTCCCCGCAAGGAGCGTTACGACGCTTAAAGTGGCGTGAGCCAAACGGCGTTGCCACGTGACTCTCGACAGCCAATGGCGATGCGCTCCACAAAACAAATTAATTCCGGTATCAAAGGCAGCCAATGGCGAAGCGCCTCAACGGAATGACTTCTAGAAGTTTCGGAATTCTTGCGAGTGATAACACCCGGCTGCCAAAGTAGCAGCAAAGGGGTGCTCCAACTGACGAGAAATACTGCGTTTGGGGTCAAATATGTGCAAAATCATTATTGTAGAATTAGGCGATGGAGCCAAATAAGTAACTAAAAGGGTTTAGCATACGGGCACGCTGCCCTAAAGCCTAGGTGGCTATTTAAAATACAAAATGACCTGAATCAAATGTGCGGAAGATGAGATTGTGCTAGTGCGCAAAAATTGAAAATGGTTTTAAAATAGCAACGAGTTGCCCTAAAGGCGTGAAATGCAATTAAGCATCTACAATAGCAAAATGACTTAAGACGGGGACCGCTGCACTTTTTCCTATAAGATGGCAGCACCATAGAAACAGCACGGTATTTTAAAATCTGTTATACGTCGTTCACAATTAAAATTAACCAATTATTTTCATATATATTGTTAGAAAACAACACGCTGAAGGGTGTGATCAAATTTCACCTGGATGTGAAGTCAAATAACAGAAATATTAAATAAATAAAATATAAATATTTGAATTTCTTTTTGGTCCAAACTTGACATGTTAATAGCTTATTCCCTAGATAATGTTATTATAAAACTAATTGTGGAATATAAACCACATTGCTAGACAAATTAACCTAAACGACAGATTTTAGTGCGAGAATTGTGACACTGGAATATGCGTTCGCGATAATAGCTGCCCTAAACTTGGGCAACTGTTTGATAGATGGCGCCGTCAACTGTTCTGTGACGTCACATGACATGCCTGGTGATTTGTGATTGCGATTTTTGGTTATGTAAATGGAATCCAGTTTTAGCGGCAAAATTTTGCGCGTTTATTGCAAAATTTGAATTGAAAGCGGCAAAACTGAAATGCGTTTGGCTTATGATGAAGGAATGGGGACACAGTGCTACATAAAACTCATTATCAAGCTAGAAGTTTCGTATGGACATGCAGAGCAGGATGGCGGGAAATTTAAACTTTGCAATGTATTGGCAAATGCCTGAATTTATTGATGAAGATAAAATATTGAAAAATACACGTTTGCGTATGAGCATCTTAACGAGACTCCTTTGGTTGCCACAAAACTCGGCTCACCGCCTCGTTTTGGCAATCAAACTCGAATCGTGAAGATGCTCATATTCGAACTTGTATCGTTAATATCTATAACATACCATTAATGGAAAATAATAAGAGGCTTTATAGTCGCATTATAACGCAGAGAAAATAACAAAAACAGAGAATATCTATTATTAAACTACTTTATTTTCAATACATCGTCGTTTTCGTCCTCTCTATTGAACAAAAATAGTAATTAATAATAAGTACATAAAAATGCTACAAATTTTAACATAATCTATGAATTCTAAAGAAAAAAGGCTCATTCTATTTATGGTAGTTTCTAGATTACAAGAGTTTTTTTAAACTAAAACGTAAGAAAAAATATAAAAACGTAAGATTCACGTGAAAAAAGAGTTTTTTTTAAAGAAAAACATAAGAAAAGATTTAAAAAACATACGATCCATATAAAAATTAGTTTTTTAAAACTAAAACGTAAGAAAACATTTTAAAAAAACGAAAGATCCATATGAAAAAAACGTTTTTTAAACTAAAATCTATGAAGAGATTTAAAAAACATAAGATCCATATGAAAAGAGGGTTTTTAAAACTTAAACGTAAGAAAAGATTTAAACAACGGAAGATCCATATGAAAAAGCGTTTTTTAACTAAAACGTAAGAAAAGATTTAAAAATGTTAATATGAAAAGCGAGTTTTTTTAAAGAAAAACCTAAGAATGACTTTTTACAAGAAAACGTAAGAAAAGACATGAACAAGTGACAGATTGATATTAAAAGTATTTAAGCAAAGAATTAAAATAGATAAATATAAAAAGCGATGGACTTGTACGTAAGAAGTACTGTATTAAGAAGAAAATAGAAAGGGTTTTAAGTTAAAAAGGCAAAATAAGTAGGGAACGAACAACGGATCCGAAAAACAGAAGCACATCAGATATTCGACCGAACAGTTCAATTCAAGAGAGAGAGAGAGCACTAGGCGCGGGTTAGAGGCAGTAAAAACGAACACGAGATTTGCGTGCGCGAGCGACAGAGAAAGAAATGCTCCTACGAGCGTTAGGTAGGTAGCGAGTTCGAAGCCGGCTCAAGGCAATTTTTTTAAAAATCCTTCAAAGTGCGTATGCACATACATAACCCGTGTCATCTCGAAAACTGAAATTGGGCGTCGCAGAATCAAGGGCAACATGCACTTCAAACAATTTTCAAGATCGAGCGGACCACCGGCCGAAGTCCGAGAATAGCGAAAGATGCGAGCGCAGCATGAAACACGAAACCAGCAAACGCGGGGGCGGCTACAATGCGATAAGATAATAGCCATTCTGCGACACATCAGTTCTTGGAAATGCACGCAGTAGTAGCCTCTGTCTAAAACTTTAGTGCCCTCTCTTTGTTAGAAGCGTGAACGATACATGTGCTACCCAAATTAATTTATTAGAGGTATTTCTTATACTACCGCCCTCTTGTGCTGTTAGTCCGTAATTCGTGTGGAAATTAAAATTACAATCGAGTCCCCACTACTACGGTCCCGCTCTTAACAATGGTTGTCTAGTTTGCATTGGATTTCTAGTTCTACTTGTACTGAATTAGAATGTCATATTATTCAGTACCGAATTATACAAACAGAAGCGAACAATATTTCATGTTG
The DNA here is from genome assembly GCA_940337035.1 of Agriotes lineatus. Taxonomy (NCBI): domain Eukaryota; kingdom Metazoa; phylum Arthropoda; class Insecta; order Coleoptera; family Elateridae; genus Agriotes; species Agriotes lineatus. The sequence continues at coordinate 7,480 of CALNHX010009290.1, read as the reverse complement.
TCCTCTGAATCATGTCATTTTTAACAATTGTCTATTATGAGATGTTTTATCCGACTTTTTCCACTGTCTTGGGTGTGATAAACATCTCATAATATTCCATGTTTAAACTATTAATCAACAGCTTTCCAATATGTATTCAACACTTATTTCATACGATGCTCGTTTTATATTTTATTACGATTAAAGCTTGGAATGTTTTATTTTTTAATTTGTTATGTTTCATTTATGGAGATTGCTGCGTGCACATTCGTTATCAAAAAGTATTTTAAACGGTTTCTTCAATCTTAATCAAATTCTGATAGAGAAATAAGCAGCACAAAGGTCAAGACGCGAAAAAAAGTTTTGAGACTTTTTTACCGAAAAAAATATACCGGGTGCTGACTTGCGCGACGCACCATAGGAATTTGCATAGTAAATTCTTTATGTTCAATTATTTGCTCCCCTATTTATTTTAGAGTTAAAGTGTAAATACATTTTTTGTAGAGAAAAAAATACTGCATCCATTCATACTGTTGCTAACAATTTTTCATTTTCCGGAACCGAAGGAATGCAAAAAACAAACTAGCATTTTCACAAAAATCAGTGATGTCATGGAATTATTGAAACAAGCCAATTCCAACGCAAATGCGTGCGGCGCGACAATATGTGCTGTTTGTTTGTTTGTCATTGATGTTTGACGTTTATAATAATTCATTATTAATTATGTTTTGCTTAATGTCTCTAAGGTACCTAGACCTTGTCCATAACAAAAATGGTTTTACGAGTGTGATGGACGTTCGTTAAGTAAGCTCCTTGTTTATTGTAAAATATCCGTATCGGCAAATTCCAAACAGTACAACCAGTAATAGACTGATTCAGTTTAAGTTTAAGACTACAGGCAGGTTATTAAATAATTGTAGGTGCAATAATGAGGTTCAGAACTTACACCAAAACGATAAAAACGACAATACGTTCAATCTTTTGACGGCAGTGACTGGATGATCGCCCCGCACGCACTTGCGTTGGCATTGGCTTGTTTCAATAATTCCATGGCATCATTGATTTTTGTAAAAATGCTAGTTTTATTTTTTGCATTCCTTCAGTTCTGGAAAATGAAAAGTTGTTAGCAACAGTATGAATGGATGAAGTATTTTTTTCTCTACAAAAAATGTATTTACACTTTAGCTCTAAAATAATTAAGGGAGCAAATAATTGAACATAAAGAATTTACTATGCAAATTCCTATGGTGCGTCGCGCAAGTCAGCACCCGGTATATTATAAAAACATGGTACAGCATTTCTACGCATATGTTTTACAAGCATTTATGTAACTTCACAAAGAAGCCGGGTAGTGCAGTTCGAACCTCGCGGGGGTCGGAATATTTCCGCAGCCTTGACGATTGGAATCGGGCCCGGTGAGACCATTCACAGTTGGGCGCCAAATTAACTGTGCTCAGAACCACCACTCAGACCAATAACAGGGCCACCACATCACCAAGATACGCGCCTCACACAAGAGTTGTTGCGCAAGCACAAAAGGTTCGCCCTAACTCTGTAACCCGAATCCGGAGCAAGTTGAGCATTGTACCACCAGAAACAAACGTAAGGTAAAATGAGGTTACCGACAATACATGCATACATTTAACTTCACTTGTTAGTTCGTAAATTATTTAGTTAGTTTGTTAGGGTCAAATCGTGTAATCTAATTTTAACCCACTTCGACATATCCGATCAGCTTCAGACTTCTTACACATAGGCTACGTAGTGCCGATGAAAACTCAATATTTTCTTGTCAAAAAAATCTAGGCACTGAGGGGGTGGTTTTGAAGGGGGTTGAAACATGTTGTAAAATTCTCAAACTTTGTGAATATAATATCATACGTGTCAATACACCAAAAACAGTAAACAAATATTTGAACACTAAGGGGGTAGTTTTCGTGGGGGTTGAAAGATACATGTTGATGTAAAATTCTGAAACTGAATATAATAATATTTTAGATACATGTGATTACACCTAAAATAGAAAAAACGTGCTAAGCACTGAGGAGGTGGTTTTTGAGAGGGTCAAAAATTATGTTCGATTTTGAAATTCTAAAACATTGATAAATTGATTCGGAACTTGAGGTTATCATTTAGTATATATTGTATGTGTGGCATGTGTTGTGTATGGTGGGAAGTATTGCAAATTTAACGCTCTGAACCACTGTGTCACGCGGTCGTCGTATAGGTAAATACGAGCACGCTACCACGTCAATAGAAAGTGGCAATAAAAGAAACTGCGTATGGATCCTTGCACTTATCTGTGTTAACGGTCTATTGTTTCCAGACGCGCAAATGTCCGCAGCTCAAGTTTATGTTATCTAGTAGTTCAATCTATGAGTAACGTAACAACACTAAAAAGAAGTCATAGGCAGGTGTAGCTACAATTTAAAACTCTAATCGTTTGTAAAATTTAAGAGAAAGTTCCTTCACATTTCAAACTAGCAATTTATTTTGTAAGTAAGGTTGTAAATAGTTGTTAAAAATTTACATTAGTAAATAGGAAGAGTACTGTAAGGGGGTCACCAACTGTAAGGGGGCAATGGTATGGTATAGAATACCATGCCCTTACATTAATATTTAGAAATAAAACGTATCGTTTGGAGAATGATTTTAATGCGTTGTGTTTTTACATTTGTATAAATAAAACTAATCATAACCATACCAACCAGTTACTATGTAGTGCCATGAGCACAGGCCACTACATTAGCCCCCCCCCCCCAAGCAAATTTGGATTTTGACATTGACATATGAGGTGAAGGCCAATGGTTCGAAAAAGTATCACAATGGGACAGTCGAAGGGCGAAGCTTGAGGTCCAGGTGTCGAGGAACGGGAAGAAGCTTTGTAATGGCAGGGTTCCTTCTTCGAGTGCAGGAAACGTTAAAGTTCGTAGGAGCATTTGCTCGGAGGGCGAAGCAGTCGTGTCGAACTGTGTAGAGCCCGCGAACAAGCGATGCCCCAGAACGATGTGTTCCTGGGCCACCGAGAAGAGCTTGAACCGAAGTGGAACCAAATTGTAACACGAACCTGTAGTTGTGAAGTGTAGGGGTCAGTTGACTGGCGGGTAGAAGGAGTTTTGGAAGTGCCGTTTCAGCGTCATGGGGTCACCAACTGTAAGGGGGCAATGGTATGGTATAGAATACCATGCCCTTACATTAATATTTAGAAATAAAACGTATCGTTTGGAGAATGATTTTAATGCATTGTGTTTTTACATTTGTATAAATAAAACTAATCATAACCATACCAACCAGTTACTATGTAGTGCCATGAGCACAGGCCACTACAGTACTATCAACAAAATAAAAAAGGAGCTGAAAAAAGTATTACGCACTTTATGTGCCATGAAACTTTAAAATGCGTGAGGCTTGCATTAAGCAACTTCTCGGTTCAAATCCCACGGAGGCCGGAATCTTTCCGCAGCCTTGGCGATCGGTATCGAGTTCGGTGAGACGATTCACTGGACAACAAATTAACTGTGCTCTACTCAGAACCACAGACCGAAGAGATAGAGTAACAAATGCTAGCGTACAGACTCTCTACACCGGTAGGTAAAATAGGTTACAGATAATACATACATAAATACTAACATTAACAAAAGTCAATTTGGACGTAACTATTGTACATTTTTTAATCATCTTATATCCATCCCACTGTGCGCTCTCCCAATAGCCTTTTTAAAATGGTTTTCTTTAAAACTTGCTAATAAAACTTTAAACTGTTATACGAATAATTACATTTCTGCTTGTCATGTTTCTCTCCTCTCCTCTCCCGGCTGCAAAATTGTCAGCAGAAATATTTACCTAAAAGCAACGTGTTACTGTATAAAACTGTTTTTACGACACCTCGGGGTACGAGAGTGCCACCTAACTTATCACGTCTGGGAAATGTCACCACTTGCCCCAAGATTCTCGAGAACAGACTAATAGCCACGGCTGAATACGCTCAGGAAGATGGGTGTGGTCCTATGAACGAAACGCCGTAGGGACAAGTGTGACGACATATACAGGATGTATCAAAATAACAGGGCGCCACGGGATTCGGAATTTAAACCCACTTCTGACCGAACCCCGAAATCCAAACGGGGTAGAGTATGAGTGCAACTCTGGGACTCCTTGAAACCGGCAGCTAGAGCGCTCGAACCTACTTTGACACTCACAAATTCGTCCAGGATCCGCTGTACATCAATCCTACACCGGCCGCCAATCGGGTAACGACGTTACAGCTTACACTGAAAATCAATAGGCAACACAAAGAAATCTACAGCGGAAACGTTAGACAAATGTTCTTCAAACACACATATGTTACGATATACAAATAAAGTACACACATACGGTACACAAATAAAGTGCACAAATACAGTACACAAATATTGGATAGTACGCAAAGCGTAACGAAAATTGGGGGGTGTCAACACAACCGTTATTTAAGGCACTAGGATAAATGGCACGCAGATAAGATGTGCTAGCATAAGTCCCTGTATATCGAAATGGTGTTCGTACTGCTTAATGCACAAAGGGGGTGACACAACAAATGTTAATTTAACGCACATTCGTGATTAGCGACAATAAATCAAGCGCAAATAAGATATGCTGGCATAAGGCCCTGTATATTGAAATGGTGTTCGCACTGCTTAATGCACAGCAGTTGGTGAGACAAATGTTAATAAGCGCACGTTCGTGATTAGCGCGGTAGGCTTACGACTAGTACAATACCTCTCGCATAGCTTCACCTGTGACGGCCATCGCGACGTCCAGCCGGCGGCTTGTGTCTCAAAGTCGGCGAAACAAAGCGGGTAGCTCTAACAAGCTCGAAGCGGGGCGGGAAGAGATGCTGTCCCGCATGGGTCCCAAACAGGAGTCAATGATGCGACCAGATGCAACCAGACTAGCATGTAAAATTCGACCAGGGCTAAACGCTCTCAAAGTTATCCCACATTCAAACAGGGGTTGATGGCACGACGACCTCTAACAGAGAAGCGCCTGGAACAACACCCAGGAACCAACACCGTCCAACGGACTCTCTTCAAGCCTCAGCACACACTCCTAACAACACGCCACGCTACCCAGCCCTGCCAAAGCGGGACGGGCGGGAAGCGTGTCTCGTCTCGCACGCACACGTGCAACCATGGACAAAGCGACTGCAACTTGCGGTCTCGCTTGCACTCATGGGCGATACAGCTCGCGGAATATTCCAGAACAGCGTCTGCATACTAAATCGATATTGGAACCTAACATGCCAACGAATATAAGCAAAGTTATGAAATAAGCGGCTTTCGGATTCTACGGCGGCGGACACAGCTGCGTAACGCTGTGAACCATTAAATTCCTGCACAAAACTCGATATGCTTAAATTCAAGCGGAAAAATATGAAAAAAATAGATACAAGCGGGGTCGTAATCTTAGAAAAATTGCCGTACATTCGTACAATTTGAAAATGTTCTGACAAACGGCATGTACTTGACATTCAAAATTATCTTCATAAAGTTATCATCCAGACGGAGAAAACTATGTAGTTCCAAAAATGGCTCGCATTGCAAAATTCAATTTTTATGTACGTTTCTAAGGTTTACTAAAACAATTTTGATATTCTCAGTCCAACATTTAAAATTTATCAGTTTGTTAAGTACATAAATAAATAGAGAAATAACCAAACCACTACAGCCAGCAATAATTTATCTAAAGCAGCCACTTCATTTGCACTTTGACTTTCGTTATATTATTTATATGTTTTTTAAATAGAATTAACCTCATAAAAATATTAATTTTCTTCTAAATATTGAGAAAAAATCCAGAAACGCAGCTGAATCTTTAACGTGAAAATCAAAGCTAACCTTCTCATTTATACAATTCAAATCTCTTGTTATTTAGCTCTAAACGCCAATTACCTTAAATCCTAATTAACACCGTAATAGAAGTCATCGCAGCTTTCAGAAATCGAAAATTAAATAACAAATGCCGTTGCTGTCGCAGAATCCAATTAGTAACAGTCAACATCAAATCTAACATCATCATTGCTGCAAATTACAATCTATTTTGATATCAAGGCACTAAAATCTGCAGAAATTTGTCGAACAAACTCAAAATCAGTTATACATATTACAAATTGAACGAATAAGCTGTCTACAGGTAACTTCAGATCTGCTTTCCACTAAAAACGAATCAGACATAGCAATACATTTGAAATTCTATCTGCAGTCTCCATCTGGAATTAGCTAATTGAAACCAAACTGATGTTTTCAAACGTTCAGAATCTTAATGACCTTCAACTGGAGAAATGCGAGAACGCCCACCATAACAATCTGTAGAAGCTGAAAGGGAATCTATTTTTATCTGAGTTGCTGTAAATATTTCATTAGTTTCTAATTAAAAAATAGTTATTTGTAAGCCAAGGCACTGAAGATTAACTTAGTATCATTATCATGAATGTGGATTTAGTTGCAGAGACCCGTACGGCCGAGACAAATAATCCAGGTGAGGCATAAAAAGGAATTTCTGCCTACTTTAAAAAATAGTTATTTATGTATCTAGGCCGAAAAATTGGACAATGCGTGCAATTGCTGGCCGAGACAAGCAATTAGACAAGACGCCAAGCACGTTTTAGCAATGCTGTTGGTTTAGTAAATTTTATACTTCAGTAGAAGCTGCACATTAAACTATTTGACATTGGTTCAAATGTATAGATCTAAAATCATTGCGATCTAGTACAGCTTGCCCAAGCTTAAAATGCAATCAAAAAATTCCTGGAATAAGAGAAGTTTGAAGGTATCGATAACGATGGCCTTTATACATTCAAAGAAAAAAGTGTTACATTGTCATTGTGTAATTCAGTTTAACTAGTACGTTTGAATATACCTACCCCCGTCCCGTGACTGCATGATTACGTCACAACTTTACTTATTATACTTAACCATGGACGTTGATAACATAAAATTTGTTGTCAATTATGTACACTTCGTATGTTGAATGACAGTCCTGTCAATATAAATTTAATCAATATTTTATTCTGATTGTACTTTAGCATTACAAAGTGTAATTAATAGTAGCGCCATTGACCTGCTCTAAAAGTGTCTTCTAAACTTGGGCGAGCAGTCATCAAACCGTTTTATTAGGATACTAGCCATAGCCCGAGGCGCACACCGCATTTAAAATGTAAAGTTTCACGCGTTCGTGTAAGATGCTCGCAGTTGTTCTTGCCACGAGTGCTACCCTAACTTGCATAGGGAGCCGAAGTCGGTAAATCGATTTATAAGGGTGTGTTTAAACGGTGCGTGTGGGTCCATTCGTTAAAGCTTCTTCATTATTAAAATAAATGTACTTGTATTCGTAGTTTAAAAAACCAATAAGCATAATAAGCAGTTATTTTTTGTGCTAATATTCCTATTAAAAGTCCGAAAATAGTACTTTTGCCAGTTTAACACAGCATATAGTGTTCTAGATTATTATAGAGGTATGATAATTA